>ASSH01051480.1:0-24826 GCA_000418225.1 Zizania latifolia | reverse complement strand
CTGGCGCCCCGTCGCACCTTGTTCCCACCGACCGTCGCCCCGCCTGTCTCCTGGCCCCACCTCGGCCTGCCTGTCCCCACTCTAGCTGGCCCCGGCCCGCTCGGCACCCAGCGCCGTTGCGCCGTGCCTCGAGCCAGGCGCTCTACCTGCACCGTGCCTTGCACAGGAGAAAGAAAGGAATGGTGTGCCTTGCGCAGGAGAAAGAAGGGAAAGGAGGAAGAAAGAAGAAAGAGGGAGAAGGAAAGAAAGAGGAAAGGGTCAAAGGGAGAAAAAAGAAGAGAAAGAAAAAAATCTTATTAGAAATGAGGATTTTTAAGGTTAAAAATCTATCATTTTCTCTAAAATTTTAAACAAAAAAGGTGATCTTTTAAAATATTTTAGAATTAAAAAATTTCTAAATTTAGAGAACATTTGTTATCTTGTTCTGATAAATATCCGTAACCGTATTCGTATCCGCTCCGTATTTGTATATGATAATATCCGTTTTCGTTTTCATATCTGGAGTATCTAAATCCGAATCCGAAAAAATATAAAAAATATATGATATTACTAATATCTGTTTTCGTTTCTATATTTGGAGTATCCGAATCCGAATAAAAAAATAAAAAAGATATGGTATTAATCCGTTTTCGTTTTTATATCTAGAGTATCTGAATCCGAATCAAATACAAATATAAAATATAAAAAGATACGATATTATTAATATCCGTATATCCGATACGTTCCATCTTACACCGAACAAAGACCGAAGCACATCTTACACCGAACAAACACCGAAGCACGGTCTCCTCCTCCTCTTGGTCTCTTCCCCCTTTCCTCTCCCGATCCGCGGTTGCGCCTGTGCCGTTCTGCATTTGTGCTGTGCTCTCCACGCGCTTCGCCTCTCCTCCCCTCTCGTCTCCTGTGCTTCGAATCGGAGGTGACCACCTTTCTTTTCTTTTCTGCTACTTTCATGTTTCGGCCTCTCCTCTCATCTCCTCTATTAGGATTAGGGTTAAGATTACAAATTTAGGATCGTGAATTGACGATTAGGGTAGATCGCTTCTTTCTTTGCGGGGCAATTCCGAACTCTTTTTAGGGCCGACGGATACGCAGGTACGGAGAGCCCGCAGAAAGACCAGGGGATTCGACGAAATTACAAGAGATTATCTACCGTAATTTCTTTGCCGCCGGCGATGCTTCCTGAGATCGTTCTAGACTTCCAGTGAGGGGGAGATTTTTGTTGGGGGGATGGCGGTTGCCGTGTTGGTAGGTGCATCCGCGGCATGGCTAACAAATGCTGTCTGTTTCTTACTAGGTTATTAGCCTGCTACTTTCTCTGTTTCATATCGTAAAACTTTTTGGCCTATCTTGATTTATCTATAAATCAATGTATACGTTTTGTATATATCTCTAGATTCATTGGCATCTATATGAATCTAGACACGGCTAGAAAGTTTTATAATATGAAACGGATGGAATACTGCGTAATAAACTCCAATCCAACCAAATTCATATATGCTCATATATAGGGCTTCCAGTTATACCCATGTTTCTTTGCTTGTAAAGATCAACTCTGCGTATTCATAAGCTCAATGTTAGGCTTCCAACTATCCTTTTAATTCCCGTGTTAGCAATAATCTAGTCTACATGCTCTCTCCAAACAAAATAATCTAGTCTACAGTGCATCCCACAATAATCGAAGTTCTCTCAAGCCTCCACACAAATTTCGCATGTCTATCCACCACTAATCGTTTCAACTAGCACTCAAGAAGATGCATTGATTTTCTCGTGTTTTTATAGAACTATTGGCCATTGGTTAACCCAATGATTTCAAATCGTTTAGTCGAGACTAGTCGTAGGGGCACCAACTAGTCGACTAGTCGCGACTAATCGTAGATTAGTCGTTGTCTAGTGGTAGGGAAGAGAGGCCTGTGGCAGGGCCAACAGCAGATGACCGGAGCAGGTCGCAGCCTTGTAGGGAAGAGGAGCTAGCAGCAGGGCGAGCAGCAGATGTGCAGAGCACATCGCAGCCTTGCAGGGAAGAGAGGCTGGAGGCAAGGCGAGCAGCCAAGGCGCTGAGCAGGTCGCAGCCTCGCAGGGAAGAGAGGCCGGCGTTAGGGTGAGCAGTAGATGAGCAGAGTAGGTCGCAGCCTCGTAGGGAAGGGAGGCCGACGACAAGGCTAGCAGCCGAGGCGTCTAGCAGGTCGTAGCCTCATGGGGAAGAGAAGCCGGTGGCAGGGCGAGCAACAGATGAGCACAGTAGAGGAGGCCAGATCACTGGACTGCCGGAGGGCGCTAGCACGGTGGAGAGGGAGGGAACTAGGGCCGGAGGGTGGCGGCACGGTGGAGAGGGTTCACCGGTGCTGGAGGGCGGGAGGCAGTGAGCTCTCGTCCAAACTGCTGGGCGGCGGCTGTTCACAAGTGAAAGGGGCTGGCTGCACTTGTTCTCTCTCTGCTAGGGTTATTCACTCTTGGACTGGACTGGGCTGGGCCAAATCAGATCAGAATTTACAGGCCTAACTAGTCGGCCACCATCAAGTCGGCCGACTAATCGTGATTAGTCACGATTAGTCGGCCGATCAGAAAGTTAGTCGAGCTGATCGTATCAGAGGAGCTGATCGCTCGAAAAATACCGATCAGGCCGACTAATCGTGATTAGTCGCGATTAGTCGGCCGACTTGTAATCACTGGTCCGTTAACCATGATTGCTGCCATGGTAGGGTACTTAGCAGCATCATTTTTTCCTGTTTAACATGTGTTACTGCTCTCTGCTCACAGGTCGGGTTGTGGTGTTACTCATATGGATCCCTTTTCCCGAAGAGCTTTCAGGGACCTCTTGTGCTCGGAAGAGAACATCATCCAACATGGAATTGAAAGATGCCCATTCCTAAGGAACATCAATGAGCCTACAAGTTTTTCATTCTCGATCGATAACTTTCCTGTTCCTGTATGCCTTTTACCTTCCACCCTCTCTCTTGACGTAATCATATCACGCATATCTGAAAAATTGATCACATTATGGATCATGTATGTCATTGCTGAACTTTATCATTTGCTGCATGTAAAGGCAAGGGGAGCCAAGGGTCCAATTTTTGAAGATGGACCCAATTTTGACATGGCATTTCGAGTTTTCCACGGACAAGATGGGGTTGTCCCACTTTCGGGAGAATCATTTGCACAGATTGAGAAGCTGTTGCCAAAGCCCAATCCTGAATTTAACCCCTTAGCTGCCAAAGCAGCTACCATCAGTCTCTCTGTATTTGGAGGGTTTTTCAGCTTTGGTGATTTCTCAAATAAGCGCAATAAGAAGAACATTAACCAAAAGAAACCCAACAACCTTCCCCAGGTAATATTTTGGTTCTCTTTTCTCAGGGTCTTTTTTTGTATTACCATGCTTGTTGATCTTTCTATAACATGTGTGATGTGTCGGAATAATTCTTAAAAAATCATTTGTCAGAATATTCTAGCATCGTATCATATTGGATGGCTGTTTTGATGAGATCGATTTTAATACTGAAATAAAGTAAAATCATCTCGGCAGCAGTAAATAAACACGGCAAACGTGATCCTTATGAACTTCCCTACATAATGCAAACACTAAAAATGAGCATGGAACAAGAGGTTTGCCATATTCTTCGGTAAAGAGGTGTACCTGATTTTGCTTTCCCTGGTGTTTCAGAATGGTGGTCAGCCTAATAACCATGAAGCACTGAACAATGAGTGGCTGGAAATGGGTCAATGCCCCCTGGCAAAGTCATACAGGGCATTAAGTGGTGTTGTGCCCCTCGTAGCAAAGATGATGACACCACCGGCTGGTATGAAATTGAGATGCCCACGTGCAATAGTCGCTGCCCGTGCAGCGCTATCAAGTACAGCCTTTGCGAAGGGGCTTCGTCCTCAACCACTGCCGACGAAAATACTGGTGATTGCATTGCTTGGTATGGCAGCAAATGTTCCCCTTGGTGTCTGGAGGGAGCACACCGAGAAGTTCTCTGTGCAGTGGTTTGCCGCCGTCCATGGTGCAGTGCCTTTCATAGGCATGCTGAGGAAGTCTGTGCTGATGCCGAAGACAGCCATGGCCCTTACCATTGCTGCCTCGATATTGGGTCAGACAATTGGTTCAAGAGCCGAACGTATCAGGTTGAAGAGGGCAGCAGCACAAGCAGCAGCTGAGGGCCAGGGTGATACTACTACGGGAATGAGCCTGAAAACCGGGAGATACACTGATGTCCAGCTCTGGGATCCGCTTGCACTCAGAGTCGAGAGTAGCATGCGTTCAGGATCCCCGGTTCTTGTCCCAACTGTAGGCGCCTTCCACTGATGACGTGCCATGGTGAATTATTTGTTTGTGTCGACTGCCCAGTATTATTCATTGGTTTATTCTTCGACGACTGATCACTTGTGCTTGTGCCTTGGTGTATATAAAGGATTACTGGTTACGTTGTTTTCTTCTTCCCGTCACACTCTGTGCCAGTGAATAAATTGCACATGGACTTTTCCGAAGACTTTCTCTTCCTGCTCTAGATGATGTCCTTAAAGTCGACCGAATGATTCTGCAGGTCGTTGTTAGCCTTTACTTACAAGCAATATTCAGATGAAAAAAATTGATAATATACTTTCTATTTAGATAAAAATTAAGAATTTATTATTAACTTACATGTCATTGATATGAAAGAATTTTACATGTGAGTAAAATATAATTACATGTCATTGATATGAAAGAATTTTACATGTGAGTAAAATATAAAAGATAAATTCTTAATTTTCATCTAAAAAGAGAGAGTTTTCGATCAAATCTCCCATTACACACCGAGCACCGAATAATCCGGAGTAGTCCGGCTCTTTCTAGATGATCTGATGCTTTTCAGACGGCCACAGGTTAGACTATTTCCATGCTCCATGTGCTGCATCATCAATTCATCACGTACCTTCACACCAAACGCATGCATTTCAACGACACACACAACCAACAAGTCGGTTAACATATCACAGGAAAAAATCTAGTGCTAAGAGCATCGTCTTTGTTTGACAGCAGCTACAAATGCAAACGACAGGCTAGTATATCTCATCATCTGGGACATCCGGTGTAAGGAACTTGTGTGGATCCTTGTACAGTTCTTCATAGTTGTACTTGGGCTTCACCCTCTCCGGGACAGGCTCCAGTGGGATGATATTGTCTCCGTCAATTACACCGTCGATGAGCCCGTAATCAACAGCCTCAAGAGGACCCATATATCTGTCTCTATCAATGTCTTTCTCTACCTGGTCTGGAGTGCGTCCCGTGAAGCCTGATATGAGCCGGATGACATTCCTCTTGTTAGTCAAGATCTCCTTAGCTTGGACCTCTACATCCAAGGCCTGCCCACTGGCTCCTCCCACAGGCTGATGGATCATTATCCTGGTGTTGGGCATGGCGAATCGCTTGCCCTTTGTGCCACCACCCAGGATTATAGAAGCAGTGGAACCAGCTATTCCCAGTCCAACAGTGGAAACATCTGCCCTCACCAGCTGCATTACATCATAGATGGCCATTGTCGCACTGAGAGGAAAAATTAAAGAGTCAGTCACAAAATGCACATATTTTGCACCAACAGATCTACCAAGAGTCCAAGAGCTAATTGATGAAAATTATTGCACGCGCTTTAACGTAATGACCTGCCTACAACTACTTACTCTTGGTTGATGAACTAGTATCTCCTACTTGAATTATCAGACAGAATCATCCTTCTACCATTCATATCGAAGGTACATTGCAAACAAAATGGGAAAAGACATTCGAGAACTAACTTAATTACTTAACAAATAAAAAAGCACTATCCTGCAAGTGCAAGGGAGATAAGTTTAAGAGTAACTATCAACAGGACGTGCATCATTCATCAAGTGCCAAGACATCATTACCAAGCAAGATCTTTCTACCGAAAGAGAAGGTAGATGAAAGGAATGTTTCCGTTCACAGGAAATTTGATCATAGATCCTTTCTTTAGATGGAAATTAAAAATTTACTCTCCTGGTATATAGGTCCTCTCAGATTAATGATATGTGGATCAGGAGGGTAAATCCTCAATTTCTATCTAAATGGAGGGTATATGATCAATTTTTTTTTATGAAAAAGGTAAACCCAACCCATTACCTCAAGGGTCGTCTTTTATCCAGAAAGGCAACAGCCTTCCCAGTTTGTATAATCAGGAACAACAATGTAGAATACGGTTCAATACTTATGATTCCTAATCCGCTTAAGATGTGTGCTTCCAAAGTTATCAGTTCTATATCATTTCAAACCGATGTGGCACAAAGCAAAAGGATTCGGAAGAACAGTAAGAGGGGTTGGTTTAATTAATTAAAGACGATGGTATATTATCAATTTGCATGTAGAAGAAGGTATATTCTAGATTTATGACTAGTGGGAGGGTATCAGATCGATTTCCTCCATAAAAAATGCAGCAGCCAGCCGGCTGGAGCTTTGGGTGTGCGACCTGAGTGATCCGCCAGGGGAGTTGACGAAGAGGCGGATGTCGGAGTCGGGATCGACAGCGTCGAGGAGGAGGAGCTGGCTGACGACTGCGTCGGCGAGGAAGTCCTCGATCTCGTTACCGAGGAAGACGATGCGCTCCCGGAGGAGAAGGCCCATGACGTCACCCCCAGCTCCGGCTCCGGGCGCGTGCGCGTCGGAGTCGGCTCGGACGCGGGCCTCCCAGAGAGGGGACGAGGAAGCCGCGCGAGGGCTGAGGCGGCTCAGCCTGCGGGGGCGCGGTGGTGGTGCGGGCGCCCGAGCGAGAGCGCACAGCCGTCGCTGCTGCCTGGGGCGGAGAGCGGCCGCCGCCGCCGCCGCGGAGAGGGAGGCAGTGGCACTCGCACTCGCACTCGCAGCCGCCATCGCAATCCCTAATTCTCTATCCTGTCGTGTAGAGCGGCCGGCGGCGGCAGGGATTGAAGTCGGCTGCCTGTCCAGTGTCCAGTGTAAACAGGAAGGGGAGGCGGCACCCTGCTCAGCAGCAAGACGAAGAGGTCGAGACTCGAGAAGAGGATAACTCAACTCAACCGTGGGCTGTGGGACTTGTTGCTCATCTGGGCCTGCCATCTCTCCATTTGCCCTCATTTTGTTTTTTTTCCTTTTGAGTATTGTCAAGGAGATAACCAAACCAAGAAAACTGAATCCAGAGTGATAATAATATTGATGCAGCGGTAATGGATTCTGCCCATGCAAATCAACACAAGTGATACACTCAATTGTGTCTAGCTCTTGAAAAAAGCAAGTGGGGGATGAACAAAATGGCTAGTTACTGCCAAATTAGAAGCAAAGTTTAGCGAAAAGATCATATGACAAAGTTCAAATGCGCCATGTAGTCGGAAAACAGTATAAATGGAGAGGTAACAGCTCTTGTGTTGATTAATACAAGCTTAAACAGTATAAATGGGGAGTGGGGACTGCTTTGAGAAAGTGGCAGCTGTGGCAAAGGAAAAAAATAACATCATAATGCTTCTGGTGTAGGAGTGCTTAGAAACTTTGAGAATCCTGTGGAGCGCCAAATACTGATAGTTGGATCCAGTAATGAAAGCGAACATTATTTTGAGGTTTGTGTCCATTCTACTTATGGATATATTTGGTTATTCGTATGCAATACGTATTGTACGTTTTTAAAACATCTTCCTTATACGAAAGTTGAATATCATGGCCCTAATAGGAAAGTTGAATATCATGGCCCTGCTAAAGTGTCTGTCCCTTTTGTTTCAAATCTGAAGGTGATGATGAAAGATCGGTTTGCAAACTATGTGGTACGGAAGGGGTTAGAGACCTTTGATGATCAGCGGAGAGAGTCACTATGAGAAACAAACATTCGCCGAGGGTTTGTCGAGTGTATTCCCTCGAACACTTGGCAAAGAGGTATGTTCACCAAGTACCGAACAAATAAACTCGGCGAATTTTTGACACTCGATGGATAGGAACAAATACACTCGGCGGATAATTTACAAATACGCTTGGTGAACTTTGACCCTCGATAAAAATCGACGAAGGTAACTGAGGAAGGTTTTTACTAATCACGGCTTTGCTTTTTCACTGGTTGCTTGCCTGTTCTTTTCAAGGTAGATCGTGTATCATGACTGTCATCTTTTGCTGGATAAGTTGAGATGCGCTGGATGGAGGTTCATGAAGTTTTGATTGAGGACTGGTCGAAATGCACAGATTTTATAGAACACAGTTTGCAGAAATAGGGAAATTTCCACCTATTGTAGAGACTAGAGTGTGAAGTTTGTTGTATGTCAGCTGATCTAGCTCTACATGACATGAGAGGCTATGTTTTGCTTGCTTGATTGATTTTTGCCCCCGTGTGAGGGTGCAGTTAGTATTTCAACATATATATAAGTGTTCGTCTGATTTTATGTAATTTAAACATATAAACCCAAAAATATTTTAACTCTCCCACTCCTCATTTGTAGAGAACACATACTGAATCCCCAAAATTATTGGTGCGCATGTAAGGAATGTTTCCTGAGACACCGGTTTCTCTCTATCCACCCATGTCTTCTTCCCCAGCTAGCCACCATGTTTCCGACAAATCTGGTGTCGTCGCTAGCCTCTTCCTCCCGAGTCCCTCCACCGACGGTCACCCAGGTTTCTCCTTCCCTTGGCCCGACAGCTTTGAAAATGACCTCCCCAAGCGGCGTCCATGGCAACTCCTCTAGGTGCAGCAGCTTTGCAGCAGGCTATTACGACGTCGATAGGCCGATCTATCCCACCACCTTAACAAGGAACTCTGATGATGGCCCGACTTTGCACCGCCGCATGTCCATCGTGTTGGCTTGGTCCCTCCCCATCCCAGCCACCTATCAACCTTTGGAGATGCACTGGTGGTAGTTGCTTCCTCCAGATTTCCCCAGCGCCGACACCCGTGAGTAGTCTCATATTGCAGTTTCTGTTTTGGAGTTTGCAATGCAGTAGGTTCAATAGAATGTGTTAGCGTTTATGGTGATTGTTTGATTAGTGTTGCTCTGAACGTTAGAGGCATTTGTTGACCTGATAGTTTGTTGTTTTAGACATAAGCTCAGAAATTCTTTTTTCAGCTGAAACTAGACTATGTTCAAAACTTTTGTTTTCAGTTGAGACTCAAATATGTGCTAACATTCTGTTTTAAATTGCTAGCCAAACAGAATTAGATGCTAAGATTTGCTCTATTGTACATCTGCTCTACTCCGAAAGCTAGAGTGGAACATTCCAAAGAGGGACTTTTGTGGAGTCTGTTTTGGTGACGAATTCTTTGCACATATTGTGCCCCCACAGGTACACAAAACACTGGGGCATTCACAGCGCGCGCGTATCACATAAAATTAAAATAAATTAAGCTACACGCTACACTGACACTGACACACTCTTGTTTATGCTTAATTAATTAAGGCTTAATTTTCCAACCGCACGCATACGTATATAGTAGTATATAAGTACATAGTAGCAGCAGCAGCTAGTAGTATACTAGTATCCGGTCTGATGGATCGATGATCTCAGCAGGGCTGCAGCTGATGCTCGTTGTTGTTATTGTCGTCGTCGTTGGACGGATGGGTGCCGGCGGGGTGCATCTCCGTCTCGTGCAGCCGGCGGTAACGCTTCTCCGCATCAGGCATGGCGCCCATGATGGCACGGAGGCGGAGGTTGACGTCGTCGAGGCGCTCGTACACGGCGTCGTTGGTGAACATGCCGGCGCACACCTTGCAGATGGTGCCCCAGCTCTCCGCCACCGGCAGCAGTATTATCACCGCCGACCCGACCGTCCCCCAGGCGATCGCCACCGCCGCCCACAGCGTGAAGTAGCCCAGGCTGTACCTCCCCGCCGGCACCGACAGGGCCGGCCACGCAACCACGATGACGCCCGTGAACACCAAGCCCCACCTCACGATCCACCGCTTCGCGTGCACCAGCCGCTCCTCCTTGAGCTCCTCCTCCAGCGCGCCGTCACTCACCACGCTCTCCACCATGGTGATCTGCCGGCTGCTCTCCCAGTCGTAGTGCTGCGGCCACGCCAGGCTGCACGCAGCGTGCACCGCCCCGCCTACCAGGATGGACACCAGGTTGCCCGCCAGCATCGGCGCGTTCCTCCCGGTCGTGTCAAGGTTCACGCGCCCGTACTGCACCTTGGCCACCGTCAGCCAGACGGCAACGCCGAGCGCGCAGCCGGAGACTGCGCCGAGCATAGCCCCCACGGCGTTGGCCTTGCTCCAGAGTAGCAGCAGCGCGATGGGGATGACGGCGGAGCCCACGATGACGCCCATGGCCAGGTACATCCAGCCAAGGGAGACGCCGGCGAGGTTGAGCACGACGGCGAGGACTCCCATGAGGCAGCCGAAGGCGAGGACAACGGCCCTGGAGACGCGGAGGATCTGCTTGCCGGAGGCGCCCGGGTTGACGTAGGTTCGGTAGATGTCGTAGGTGCAGAGGGAGGAGACGGCCACCAGCTCGGCGGAGCCCGCGGAGGTGACGGCCATGAAGAGCATGGTGAGGAGCAGGACGGAGCCGGACTTGCCCATGAGCGCGGTGGCGGTGGCCGGCGGGACGAGGCCCCTAGCCGCCTCTGCAGAGTTGAGCGGGAGGTCGAGGGCGAGCGCGCCGAGGCCGAGCGAGGTGGCGAGCGAGAAGGGCACGGCGAACCAGACGAGGCCGCCCAGCAGGTAGCCTTTGTGCGTCGACGACGGCCGGGCAGCGATGGCGCTCATCCAGTAGCCCTGCGAATTGGGATTAGCAGCTAGCGCTGAAGCAGAGCAGAACACTAGTAGATCGAGCAGCCTAAAGAAAAGTAATTTACGTTGTCCACGAAGACTGTGCCGAAGTTGCCGACGATGTTGATGATGCCGAAGACGAGCCCCCCCGAGCTAAGCATGGTGAGGTAGGAGCCCTTGAAGTTGCCTGCGACGGGGCCGCACGCCTGGCCGGGGCGCGAGAGGTCGGCGGAGCAGTCCCGCGCGGCGCTGGCGACTGCCATGAGGCGATCGTACACTACCCGCGGACTGCCGAGGCTGGCGCTGGATGTGTAGACGAGGAAGACAAAGACGACGAGCACGGCGTGCACGACGACGGAGTGGATGTAGCTGGCGAGGAAGGTGGCCTTGAGGCCGCCGGCGAGGGTGTAGACGACGACGCCGAGCGGGATGAGGAAGCTGGCGGCGTACACGTTGACGCCGGTGAGGGCGTTGACGACGGCTGAGCCGCCGAGGAGCAGCATGGCCGTGACGATGACGTTGGTGACGAGGCAGAAGGCGAGGAACACGAGGTGCGCGGCGGTGCCCCAGCGGGCGCGGACGATCTCGCAGACGGTGTGCGCGTTGGGCGCCTTGCGCTTGATCTCGATGGCCATGACGCCGAACAGGAGCACCTGGATGGTGGCGCCGCTCGCGTACCAGAACGGCCCGCTCACGCCGTACTGCCACGCCACATTCGAGCTCTGCAGGATGGTGGCCGCCCACGTCCACTGCCATGCCGGACCACCATTATATACGTACATCAATTAGTTCGCATTCGTTTCGTTCGTTGGTTCAGATATATATTCAATTCATGACACCGACCTGCGAGACGATGACGCTGGCGATGAGCCCCGTCTTGACGCTGCGCCCCGCCGTGTTGAACCACTCCGACGTGTGCTGCGACCCGACGTAGCGCTTCTCCAGCCACACCTGCATATCCATATCCATATTCATATTCATTCCTAGTAATTCGTAATCTACTCGAATGATGAGATCAGATCAGATATGCTATATTCAGACGATCGATCGAGAAATTAAAGAAATCGTCGGAGGAATCGATCGCATCGATCGCACGTTCGATCGAGATTGAGAGGGGAAGTGAGTTATGTGTGTGTATATAAGATAAGATGAGTGCGATCATATCGAAGATTTGATGAACCAACCAGAAAGGAGGTGAAGAGCGCGAAGAAGGCGCCGAAGCCGAGGACGACGGCGTACCCGACGGCCTGCGTAAGCACCGGCCTCCCGCCGAAGTAGCTGCCGGCGCGGCTGCACACTCCGTTCACCACCGAGTAGTACTCCGCGCTGAAACCCAGATCCGCCGGAGGGCACGCGCCGCTCGCCGACGACGCCATCGATGGATGGATGTCGATCAACTACGACGGCCGGCCGGAGTCGGATCAAGGGGGAATTAAGTGAATCGATGGACTGATTAAGATGGGTTGGCGCGGGCGGCGGGACCTTATATATATAGACGACGACGCATCCAACAAGATAGATTCTCGACTCGTTTGGAGTGATTGGTTTGATTAGTCGTCCGTCCGGTATATTCACTCGTACGCCTGTATGACTCTATCTATCGCCATGTTTGTTTCATTTTATATTAACTAGAGTAGTTAGCTGATCTGATTAGCTGGATAGTCTAAATGTATGTTTATTTCAACTTTTGGCTGTTGGAAATTTTTAGTAGCTAGCTGGTTTGAGTAGCTAGATAGTCTGAGTATGTAGCTGGTGAAAATCTGGAGAAGTTGATGTTTTCTGACTTTTGGATTCTAGTTCATTTTTAGATTCTATAGCTACTGATTCTCACATTCTTGTTCAGAATCTGGACCGTTTATTTCAGCTTCAGATTCTAGAAGTAGCTGCAGCTGTCAGAAACAGAAACAAACAGGTCTAAGTATCTAGCTTGTGTTTTATAATTTTTGAATTCTAGTTCATTTCTAGATTCTGCAACTAGTAATTTTTACCATCTAAATCTAGAATCTAAACCTTTTATTTCAGCTTTAGATTTAGTTCGAAGCTAAAACAAACGGATCATATATTCTATATACGTCCGCCCGTCGTTTAATTTCCCTGAAGGGACCAAATTAGACAAGACGCCATCAATTCATTTCGTTTTCGCAAAGTCCAACTTTAGTTAAGTCGCTTATATATAGCCAAAAAGGCCGCTTCAGCTGTCAACGACACGCACGCGACAGTCGACAGCTCCCTCTTCTTTTGTATTTCTTCCTCCGATTGGCCGGGCTTAGGGGAATCGCTGCTAATTAACAGGCCACTGGGATCCAGTTGTAACAAAAAGAATCCAAAGTCAAACCAAATCGCGATATATGTTGGTTGGTCAGTTGCGCATGAATCTCCTATTGTCAACTACACCGCTTCAAGCCATGCATCCTATTTGTGGAGTAATTAATTACTTCATTAAAAATAAGATTCCTGCCTGCTAGCTTCCTTGTTCCAACAAATCATCGAATGTCTGATGTCCATTTTTTCAAATCACGAAAACTAGATAAAAAGGAGAGTGATTACGACCTATTAATTAGTACAATGTAAAACATGTAAGATACAAACAATACTCATATCTTGTAAATGTGAGCAAACGAATACAACATAAACCACTGTAGGGGTCTCTCCTTCTGGTTCTCCTAAAAAAATACAACCATAATACTAACTGATTCTAACATACACGTGATGTACATGAATAAGTATCGGTTAACCTCTCTGTTTCTCTCTATCAGATGATCATCAAGCTAATGTTATTGAACAAATCAAAGACCCGCTATGCCAAAAAGTTGGCACTACCAACTAGCTCAATATTGACAACTCATCACATAATCCTTTCAAGGTTTTCACCAAGAACCTCTCAGAAGCCATCAATAATGAAGAGGTAGTAAAATAAAAATTATAAACAATTCTAACTCCACAAACACTAATAAGATATATCACATACTATCTAATATATTTAAACATCCAAAGACTTTATTTATAAATTAAAAGCATAGAACTTACTTTAAGAAGGATGAAAGACATGTTCTTTCTCCTTGGCAGCCAACAAGCACATCAGAGAGAGGAAGAAAGGGATTAGATGGGTAACGGTGACGAAGACCCTCGGACATACGAGTCAAGACTCAAGAGTGGAGAGAGCGCAAGAACAAAAGCATCAAGAGCCACAACCTATACGCACCCCCATTCGTGTTACGAAATGTAGCCACACACATGGGTATATATATACATATTATGGAATAAATTGATAGCTCTAAGGCCTTCACTGCATGGGTACGCACACATAGTCTCATTGAATTCATACATGTGTGTACATACAACGTACCATGATCTAACTCATAGGAGAATTGATATATATGCACGGCGACGTATGACACGTACATTAATCTTTTATGTGAAAATGACTGGGAACATAAGCCTTATCTAGTCGTCTTGGCCGTCTAACTTGTTCTTCAGGCCCACGAAGAACAATCCTCAACTATAGAGTGATTAAAGGCCCCATGAGAGCCTTCTTGTGCCATCTAGCTCTAGTCTACGATGGTATTGCTCACCACTTCTAGTCATGGGTCGTGGCCCTTCTCGAATAACCATGACACCATGGGGAGGGTGTCCTATGGTTAGGTTTCGCTATGGGACCATTGTCGCGTAGGCCACATCGTTCACCGATTCCACCAACGATTATGATTAGTAGTGTCCTCTTTGGAGATAATATGAGGTGCACAAAGTATCTAGTTTCCTTGACACTGATAGTTTATATTATGATTTTGTATAAGTATGCTCTTGAATTAAGGGATGCTTGTCATGAGAAACTTTCAAAGTCATTGAAGTGATGTATATACCTTATGACTCTACATGCCTAGCAACAAAGGCAAAAATCTATTGAAAGATAATCAAAGATGAGTTAGTAAGACTAGGGCAATATTAAGAAGGCTCTAGCGATGAGTTTTGGTTTCGAGATAGGGCAGAGATGTGTTATAGATGATAGAGGTAATAAGGATTACACAGAGCAATAATTACAAGGTAATTACTATGTGGTACGAAAAAAAAGAAACTGTCGAGAGTAAATAAAAACACAACATATGTATAACAACATACTTATCGTCGACTATATTAACATTGGTGCAACACACTAAAGATAGCACATATAGTGGTGCTTGGGTAGTAGTGACAAAGTAGGTTAGATTGCTATATGATCAAGCGATCGGTTTAGTCTGTTGGATGATGATCCAAAGATTTGACTGATTTATGGTTTTGAAAACATAAAGATATATGTATATATTCATTAAACTTTGGTTCAATATATATGTGTATATTCATTTTGCATTCGATGAACGGTAGCTTTAGCTTTGCTTTTTTCTATATGTATATAACTTATTTCAATTTAGCAGTTTTGTAGAATGACATAATCTTGTGTGATTGTTTTGAAGAGGATACTTTCGGTTTCGGCCTTGGGCTTTGTCAACTGAGCTTTTTGGGGACAGAGAAGGCGTATTTACACGGTGCGCCTTGGAACGCACCTCCCCTTTCCTCTCCTAGGGTGGTGGTTTGCGACGGCCGGCGACGGCGGCGATGGGGGACGGCCGCGTCGGAGGTAGTACGAACCGGCCTGCTTGGCTGCAGCAGTACGAGCTCGTGGGCAAAATCGGCGAGGGCACCTATGGCCTCGTCTTCCTCGCGCGGCTCAAACAGTCGCATCCTCACGCTACCGCCGGCGTTGGCCGCCGTGGCCCCCCCATCGCCATCAAGAAGTTCAAGCAGTCCAAGGAGGGCGACGGTGTCTCCCCCACCGCCATTAGAGAGATCATGGTACCTCATCAGGGAGATCCGCTTTACTCCTCCCTACCAAACCCTAACGCTAGTGTAATCTTCTCCTCTTGCAGCTTCTGCGTGAGATCAACCACGAGAATGTCGTCAAGCTCGTCAACGTTCACATCAACCACGCCGACATGTCCCTTTACCTCGCCTTTGATTACGCCGAGCACGACCTCTATGTACGCAGCAGCACCCATATGTTATCTCCTCTTCTCTTTAAATTAATTAGTAACTAATGAACCTGTTAGCCAAACCACAGGAGATTATCAGGCATCACAGAGAGAAGATTAACCTCCCCATAAATTTCTACACAGTCAAATCTTTTCTCTGGCAACTGCTCAATGGCCTCAACTATCTTCATAGGTATCGTCTACATCTTCAATTAACATGATGAGTAGTTTCTGATACTGGAGCCTAACCTAGCACGTGGGACTTTTTTCTGAGATCCTAGCTAAATCTGATTTTCTTTCTAAAAAAATATACATCTGATTTTGATTCCTCAGTAACTGGATTATCCATCGAGATCTCAAGCCTTCTAATATACTGGTATGTTGTTATATGCCACTTGTTGATATACAAGTCTGTCAAATATTGCCTTTTCCTCTCGCTCACCGGGCTTGGATGGCATGTGCCAATAGGTCATGGGAGAAGGAGAAGAACATGGAATTATAAAGATTGCTGATTTTGGGCTTGCTAGGATATATCAAGCTCCACTAAAACCATTAAGTGATAATGGGGTGAGTGCATCCATCTGTATGCCCTTTAGAATGCAGGCACCTGTTCTGTACTTCTTTGTTTATCTCGAGGCACATAAGTAAAGAAAAATGGTAGATGAATGCTTAATTATTTTGTAAAACTATTTCCTGTATCCTCATTTTTGTGATAAGCTATAAGCTTATAGCACCTTTCTGCTAATCTGTTCTTTTGCTGTTTTCGTGGAGTGTGTGTTTTGCTATCAAGATCCACAAGCAAATCGCTAACCAAAAATTTCCAGGTCGTTGTGACCATCTGGTATCGGGCTCCAGAGTTGTTACTTGGGGCAAAGCACTACACAAGTGCTGTTGGTATCCTTTCAGGAGACTCAAATCTTATCTTTAAACCATCTCTTACTCCTTGTTCAATTCAGTTATTTCCTTAATCATCTCTAGATATGTGGGCAGTTGGTTGCATTTTTGCTGAATTGCTTACACTGAAACCACTGTTCCAAGGTGTTGAAGCCAAAGTTACTCCGAACCCGTTTCAAGTATGTGCACTCACACTCAAGTAATTACTATTTTTACCTTGTTTTAGATTAGATTACTAGACTAAAATTGCAACATTTTACGTGATGATTACATTTCAAGTAAAAATATCACTCTTGCATGGAACCTTCCACAAAGTAAATTAGGCAGTTGATAGTTGCATGTTGTTGCCTTGTATATATCCTGCTGCACTACATTGTGCAGAAATTTTCCTCTGTGTGCCATTCATTTGCCATTTATTTATCTCACAGTTGATTTGTTCATGTCTTATAGCTTGACCAGCTAGACAAGATTTTTAAGGTCTTAGGTATGGATGACTCATTTCTGTTTCAGATTATTTGATTGCATAGTATTTTTGAGATAATATACTATTGTAATTTAATAATCCAATTCTTCTCCAGGTCATCCTACAGTTGAGAAGTGGCCTACCCTCGCTAATCTTCCATGCTGGCAAAACGACCAGCAACACATTCAAGGGCATAAGTAGTATGTCAGACATTGTTAAGCTGCTTTGAACAACCTCTGAAGTATTGCTTTCATCATTCATTAAGGCCATAATTTCTCCCTTGCAGTGATAACCCAGGTCTTCATAATATTGTTCACTTGCCACAGAAGAGTCCTGCATTTGATCTTCTCTCAAAAATGCTTGAGTACATCACTTGCTTTCTGTCCTATTATAGAGTCAACTAACATTGGCTGCTTCTCATTTCTTTCATTCATCTTTGTACTCCTATGTGTTTTTTCATCAACCTGGTAGTCATGTTTCAGGTATGATCCTCGAAAGCGTATAACAGCTGCACAAGCTTTGGAGCATGAGTAAATAACTACACACTTCCACTTATTCATTATTCCTTTTTTGCTTGTTTGGTCATTTTTTTATGTTCCCAAAATGTGTACAGAAACTGCAAACTTCTATTAGTTTCCCTGAATCTAGTTTAGTAACCATGCAAGGGAGACAATCGATCATTCTTATCAGTTCTATCCAAACGTGTGAACTATGAAACATGCTTATGCTTTCTTTGCACTAATATAGCCACTCCTAAATGTTTGCCACATACTCACCTTTTTTCTCTGGAATTATTCAGTTACATGTTATTTTATTTAGGGCCTGTCTGGTACAGCTTATGGGGGCTGCTTCTAGCGAGAATTTAGAGAAGTTGTACCAAACGGGTAAAAAACGAACTGCTTCTCAAGGAAATCAGGGTGGTGATTCATGTTTTTGTACTAGAGAGGAGAATCACTGAAAAGATTGCTTCTCAGGAGAATCAAGCAAACCAAATATAGATATCCCCACGATTTTTTCAAAAAAATTACCCACCTGCCACTGGGTATACCCCTTCTCACACACATCCCCAGCCAACTCCATCCTCACCATGCGGCCCTGAGCGAGTATCTCCACATGCTAGGGTTCTCTTGCTGTTGTGTCCCCTCTGGCCACCGTGCTAGGGTTCTAGCGATCAGTGTCATAGTTCGTACTATTTGTTCATTTATGTTCATATAGTTTTGGACTATATAACACAAGCTATCAAATATATAATGCGAACCAAAAAGATAGGGTAAAACGGTCATTTCAGACCATTGTCCTCTCTTATATGAATTAGAATCTAGTCATCTAGTCAAACGATTTCACAGCTGAATCTAATTCACCAGAGAATCACTTCTAGGGAGAACCAGAATTCAATTAATAGAATCAGAATCCAGAGCCATGCCAAATGGGCTCTTAACTCTTTAATTTACCAAAAGTCTTCGTCTTTAGAACAGAATTGTGGATTTTTTTTTGAATTTTTTGTTTCCTATCTGAGTCTATGTGTGACATTGTCAATTGACACCTTTCTTATCTGGTATGGCACAGAGCTGCCAAGATAATCGGAATTCAAGGTTTTCTTATGTTATTGAAACCCTTATAAACAGGGTAAATTGACAATTTTCCACTCCAATAGATGGTATTGCCATTTTGCTATTCCTCCAGTGCTAATTGATATTTTGCCACTGTTCCTGTTTACAACCTGACCATTTGCCACTTTCAATTTTTTAATTGATTCTTTTTCTGGGGTGCTGGAGCCAGTATTTTCCTTCTTTCGCTCTGCTTGTCCACCACCTCCCCCTCTCTTCCTTGAGCCTTGTACAAGCAGTGGTGACACTGATGGGCAGGTGTGCATAGCAGCTATCATGGCTGGCGTGGCGGCTGCAGTTAGGGTTCGTGGCATCATGTTGTTCCTCAGGAGAATGGTGTGGAGGGAAGCTTCAAGACAGAGTAAGGGGAACACATTGAGCGATGCTGAGGGCCGGCGGTGCCTCATGCAGCAGCCACCACCATGCTCACCTCTCCAAAGCTCTCAGCCAGAGGGGCAGGTGAAGTGGGAGGAAGAATGGGAGAGTAGTGAGACCTCATGGATGCAGTTTTTTTGGGGTGGTGTTGGGTGGGTGAGGGACAGCAGGGCGTCTTGCAATTTAAAGGGTGAAAAACTGTCAAGACTATCTATTTAGACTTTAGAGTGGCAAATAATCAATTTTCCCATATAAATATTGGTGCTTCCTGAATCATTACATTCTACATGAAAGATATAAGGGTGGGCAACACTTTGTGCGATTCACTATTCTTTAAATTGATTTAGGCTCTAGCGACATAGGTGAAGCTTAAATAAGATGGGTATTCTTTTCATGTTGAAACTTGATGAAATCTACTAGTTTCAATATGGTGCTGTTGTTTCTTTTGATTTAGTACACCAACTCTTTTGAGTAACCTGTTTTTGTTCATAGGTACTTCCGGATGGAGCCACCTCCTGGGCGAAAGTAAGTTATGTGTAAGCAAAGTCTTAATTACATTTACTTTCCCTAACTAACAACACTTCTTAGACGTTTGGGTTTGGCATTATACTTCTTTCACAAAATGGAGATAATCTCCATTCTTCTGACTAAAACGCTTCCCTGGTCAGTGCACTTTTACCATCGCAGCCTGGAGAGAAAATTGTGCCATATCCTGTACGTCCAGTAGATACTACAACGGATTTTGAAGGAACAACAAGTCTTCAACCAACTCAACCGGTAATGGACCTTCCATCCCTATGTCCTCTTTTTCCAAGCCTTATCAGTGGGAAGTCATGCAACAGATGTGTTTTTGTGTCAAGGGGATTTAACTCTTTTCCTTTTGACAAAATCATCATATGGATCTTTAGGATATAATCTAGTTGGTCAAAACAAGTCAATTCATGGGCATCACGAAATTTGATTATTGTTTTTACGTCATCAAAGATTTGGTCCAGTCTGATTTTGAAGGAACCCTACTCCTTGTTAGCACATTTTGTGGCAGCATTGATTCGAGTTGCTTTATCATCTGCATTCTAATGTTGTGCATTTGTATTTCAGCCATCAGGGAATGCAGCTCCTGGCAGTCAGTCTGTGGTACCGAGACCCATTCCAAGACAGATGCAACAACCCATGGTTGGCATACAGAGAATGGCTGCCAGTGCAAACATGGCGGCCTTCAGTGCAGCTTCCCAAGCTGGCATGGCTGGGCTGAATCCTGGTAATATTCCAATGCAGAGGGGTGCTGGTGCCCAATCTCATCCTCATCAGGTAAAAATCTCATCCTCGTTGCTGCTAGTGTTGCTTGGAGAAGGCCTGTGACTAATGTACCATTTGGTGTGCAACAGTTGAGAAGGAAGGCTGATCAGGGGATGGGGATGCAGAACCCCGGGTATCCTGCTCAGCATAAGAGGCGGTTTTGACTGACTGACTAAGACTGAATTTATTGTCATGTATATATGGTGTTATAAACACGAGCATTGTCATTTGTGGTGGTTGTACGATGAGAACGGTTAGTAGGAAGGTTATGAACTTGCCTGTCCCCTGTACCATGGTAGAAGGATGCAGGGACGAACCATGGGTGATCTTGGCCTCCATTGATGATTACTAGTGAATCTTTTGAATACACACAGACGTCTGTCCGTAATGCGTTTGAAATTTGAATAGTGGTTTGATTAATCTTCAGGGAGGCGATTTCAATATTTTTGAAATTTATGTTGGACTGAAATGGCTCTTTTCGATTCTCAGAATTGCTGCAACCATGAGCATGGGCAAGCCGGACAGGCACGGTCCGTTCGACAAGCGCCTAGCTGCTGCCTGCCTCTCGACCGAATGCGAGGAGATCGATATCAATTTTACTTCCCTGCGCCCACATAATGCAAAACTATTTCACATCAAATCAACTTTCGCACGCGCCACTGGAAAACAACTAGTTCAAACGCAACCACAAATAGGAGTATATCAGTAGCAGTTGCATATTTACAATAAGATGAACTTTCAGTCGGGAGTACAATAAGCCAACCGCTCCTCCCAGGTGCATTGCTGTCAACTGCCATCCATACTACTATAGTTTCCTGAATCAAATATTTGCCGAAAGGCCTCACCCAGTTCACGACCAATAACTACAACAAAAGGAAAATAAAGCAAGTCAATCCACATAGCGCAAGGATCAACTATCTCTTCCTGTCACTCTTCATGACGATGAAGCTGAAGTTATCCGTCCTGAAGCTCGCATCTCATCCAAAGTCGTCGCTAACCAGTCCAGTCCTTCGTACAGGCCATCTCCTTTGAGAGCACAGGTGCCTTGGATGTGCCATATACGGTTGGTCAGGTCATACAGACCAAGGCCCTCGCATACTTCCATTGGAGTCATTGCACCCCTCTGCACTCACGGACACATTGCATGGCTGAGCAACAATTTAATGACAAAAACAATTCCAATGTTTTCATAAGTGAATGCACAATACAGACAAAAGCTAACATCGTCAAACCATAAGCATGCACACATATGCAAACAATAACTCATCTTCTGCAAACTCTACAAAAGACAAAAGTTACATGGCTGTGGACTTTAATAACAAATGAGATTTTGCATGTATCACTCAGATGAGCACAGTACGTTAGAAAAGGGTAACCTCTAGTCCTCTGAACAAGCTAAATGATTTTAAAGTAGTTGCCATATTAAATACAAATTCTTGAAAAAGAAAGAGTCGAGCATACCATGTCTTGCTTGTTAGCAAACACCAATACAACACTGTTAAGCATAAAAGGATCATTGATTATGGCCTGACAGAAAGATTACAATACAATGAGTTAGAGCAATAATGCAACAAATGTCAGTGCAGAGCAAAGGACTGCAGCCTCAATATACATGTAAACCTGAAATTCGGCTCTGGCTCTCCCAATTCTCTCTCTATCCAGTGAATCAACCACATAGATCTGCAAATTAAGAAAAGAACAGGGGAACTTATATCACAAGAAAAAAGTGTTGCTGAAACCGAAAAAGAGTAGATGGCCGCCCCCGGAAGGATGAAGTCGACTCCTGGGGGCAGCAGCAGCGGAAGTTTAGCGGAGCTAGATACGATCCCACTCTGATACCATGTTGAATTGTGAGAGAGAAATAATAGATTGTAGATTGGATGTAGATGTGTTACATTAAGTCTCGGGGGCCGGTATATATAGAAGTATATGTAAAGAGATAAGATAGGTGATTTACAGATAAGAAATAACTAAATATGAATCTAATCCTACCTAATATCAACGCTATTACCATATACTCTAGTCTACCATATATACATATACCATATACTTAACATTAAATAGAGCAAATATATAAAAGATTATCAGGAGCTGTGTGCACTAATGCTGCTTGGCACAGCAATTTTACTCTTGGTTATCTCGAGCATAAAACGGGGGGAGGCGAGAAGAGAAGAAAGTAAATGACCAGAGCATCGGTGTTATTGAAGTAGTGTCTCCACAAGGGCCTCAATTTCTCCTGGCCACCAACATCCCAGACAGTGAAGACCACATTCTTATACTGAACCTTCTCCACATTAAAACCTGCAGCATGATGGGAAATGGAAATGGATTCAGCTAAGCGTGATGGGTTGGCTCAGAACAAAACACAAGGAAGATGATGAGCCTTGAGATGAACACTGATATACTGTTGGGGTTACCAACCAATAGTGGGGACGGTGGAGAGAACTTCGCCGATGTGCAGCTTATAGAGTATGGTGGTCTTCCCCGCCGCGTCGAGGCCAAGCATCACGACCTGCCAAAAATGAGCTTAGTATTCGATCGAGTTTCCCATCCATCCGATCGAACCCCACCCCTAAATTGAGAGTGAAAGCATGGCGTACCCGCATCTCCTTGTTGCCGAAGAAGGCGTCGAAGAGCTTGCGGAAGGCCTGCCCCATCTCCGCCGAGCCCCCCGATGGGACGGATCTAGAAGCTTCCAGAAGGTTCCGCGGCGAGCGAGCGACTAGGGAGTCGGGTCTGGTGGGTGGCCGGAGTAAGACGACGAGAGGGGAATGACCTCACCTGACGACCTACCTGGCATGGCCGCGGATTCGAGCAGACTAAATCTGGACCGTCCAATCTACTCGTCCTTCTCTTTGTTTATTTATTACGCTGCTTCTGTATTTTGTTACAGTAGATGGCCTTCTTTTCTTCTTTGCCCTTTTTCCCGTTTCCAAGTTTTGTTTTAAAAAAGATGTTTAATCAAGACTAGTAGTAAATTGCACTTTAGACCGGGTACATTGTACTTACCGAGTTTTAATGTGCACTAGCTATATAGAATCGCAACAGGTAATAGTTTCAATTTGGCCATTCGCAGGTCCCCACGCGAACAGGGTGTTCCATCTCCTTGACCACGCTGGCGAGCGAATCTTTTTGATGATAGAGCAAAGACTGCTCCACTGTTTCCTCACCTTTTTACATTAGACTTTAGATGGTCAACCAGCACCTAATGCAAAGTGAACACTATATTATATAAGTGCGTGTACAATTATAGACGATATGATGTGTATAAGTTTTATTACATCAGATATAGACAACTAATTAGATAACTTATATAATAGGTCGTTTGTTTAATTGTCAGTAAGCTATTTAATTTATTTATAAGACATATAAATCATAGTGATCAATTATATATATGATGTTTGTAGCTATTTTTATACTTGTATTATAGAGTGCATCTAATCTAAGAGTATTAGTGTACAGTTCAATAACAAACAAAGTTACATCTAAGACATATTATGATCAAGTATACATATAATGTTTGTAGCCATTTTCAAAAAGGATTGATATAATCAAAGACATGTGGTGTACAAAGTTGCATCTAATCTAAGAGTGTTAGTATAGTTCAATAGCAAACAAAATGATGAACATGGTGTGTAAATCCATCTAAAAATCCTCTCCTGCTTTGTGCAATTAACTGGTGTTGCTCACATCTAGCCATACAAAGATCATTTGCTTCATGCCCTAGACTGAATTAGGTTGAGCTCCCGGCATTGGCCATACAAAGGTTAAGCTGGTGCTCACTACCCACACAGCAAAAATCAGGCTCTCGTGCCCTGCGCCCGCACAACGGATCCATGTCATCGCTGCCGACCTACAACGCGTGACAAAGTCGATGAGATGCACTCGTCGCCGAGCGAGACGACGCCTACAATCTCTTTTCTTATTTAATCATCACCGTGTCTCTGATTCCTTTGCACATTGTACCCTATGTAAAGTACAATTTACTTATGAAACCCACCCACTTTCCTATATATTTTAACTTTATCATACACTGTGAAATAAAAAGAGTACATATTTCTTTTTGCTATGTTAATAAAACATAAAAATGTTAAGCCAAACTATACTAAATGCTAGGAATCTGCAAAAGAAGTGTACAAGTGGAAGCGGTGCCTAATCAGGTAGTGTTTGGTTTGTTGAATGAAGTTGAACGGTATGAGATCGTCCTAAATGGATTGATTTGGGATGATATTGTTCTGGATGAGGTGATAGAAGTAGATTGGTTGGTTGGATGTATAAGATGATACATGAATATGTTTGATTAACTATACGGGACAGTACACGCATGTGTTTATTTGCCTAGAAGTATATTTTTTATATTCGTAACTATCAATAAACTATGCTAATCAGTATTAATCTTTAGTAATTATCGTTAATGATAACTTAAGCTATCCCTATTCATCACAAAATACCCATAATAATAACTAGTTAGGAAAATAACATCTAATTATAACTATTTTTTA
>KE371683.1:2955-24783 GCA_000418225.1 Zizania latifolia | reverse complement strand
CCCTCTCTCCTCTCCACCATGGCAACCTAGGGTTCCATCCCTCTTCCTCCACGGGCTAGGGCTGGCTTCCTAGGGTGTGTACCTTTCTTCCCTACCCTTCCTCTCCGCACGGATCGAAGGTTTGCACGAGTTTCGTCTTTTCGTTTGGGCGTACGGTGCATTTTCTTTTCCGATCTTTTACTTGTGCTTTGGAGAGATTTGATGTGTTTCCAAGTGTCTTGTGTGTGCCCAAAGATGTATTGATTGTTTTGGAACACAAGGGAGGTGATTTCACGGCAAAAGGAGAGTTTTCCCGGTGAAAATCGTGAAGAAATCGAGTTGTACCGAAAGTTCCGCCCAGTCAGAACAGTTTGAAGCACGTTTGCTCGTCAACGACTACAGGGATTCATCCTCAGCACCCTCTACACCAAGCTTGCAGTAAAACCCTCTGAACCCTATCTATTGTACTCAAATGTCATTCTGAGGATGTTACTGTAATCTAGGGTTTACTTATTGCTCACTGACACGTTACTTTTTCAAGTTGCACAATGAATTCTTTTCTTTGTATTCTTTTGTTTGTTTCGTGTTAGTAGAGATCTTTGTTAGAGGTTCTGAGTTGAATACTTGTTGCTATTCTTCAAGAGTGCTTTTGTGGAGGTTTTGAGATATCAGCTTGCTTGGTGTGACCTTTATCGCACAATCTTGTGCTGAGCTTTCTTAAGTCACTTGCAAGGCTGATATTCTTGTTGTTGGAAATTTTGGGGTAGTTGTATTGTCCACTGCGTTTTTAATTTGCGCCCATTCACCCTCCCCCCCTCTGGTCGCCTTTTCGGTCCTACACCTCCGGATCGGTGGCACCCTCAACGGTGAGGGATGCGTCACCACCCTCAAGTGGCACAGCGCCCGATGCCCCGGCCACCGCAGCACCTAACGTCCCAGCCGCCATGGTGGCGCCCGATAGCAACTGGCCCACCGACGGTCCTAGCAAGAGATCAACTCCAGATACCCTGCAAGTCACAAATATACAAAGATTAGCCGAAGAACAGAAGTAACAATGCACATACAAGAACAGGCCTTACCTCGATGCAATGTGGAAGGTCTTGGCGGTCGGCTGCTTTGTCACCTTCGCCGGGAGAGAGCTTGGGGAGGCCAGTGCCACCTCGAAGATCATGGCATCTCCCTCCTCGGACTACTCTGTATCGAGGAGTAACCGGCGCGTGCCAATCACCGGGGCCCCGTCCAAACCAACCTCGGTGGGCTTCGAGCGTTTGCTCTGTTAGCATTATGCCCTAGAGGTAACGTGGAGATGTTATACGTGTCACACTATATTTATGAAATAAAGTTATTATTCCTTAAAATAGATTATCATTATGGATCAACGAGTACGTAACTTGTTCATTAGACTCGTAGTGTGACTATTTCTAAATGATCCATGATCAGATATAGGTCATATATGGAACAAATATGACTAAGATCAGCATGCGTATTGATTGATGATCATGTCTCTTGGATCATGGTATGGAGATACCGACTCAATAACATAGACATATGTTGGAGAATATATGTTGGATAGACCCACAATGAGGCACTATTGAGATTCCTCGTGTCATCAGTTGGTCTTAGTAGGGTATATGTAAAGTCCTTAGACCTGATATCATCATGGTTTCCAATATACATAGTAGCTTACTTTGAGACTACTAAACGCTATTCTGTAACTAGGTAGTTATAAAAGTAGTCATTAGGTTTGCTATGAAACATGTAGTGGGATGTAAGTGGTCAAGATGAAATTTGCCCCTCCTTTTGGGAGAGATATCTCTAGGCCCCTCGATGTAATGGATTATGGAAGTGCATGGCCATGCTGATGTGATTAAAGAGTTAATCATAGGTTATAATCTAATACAGAGATCGAAAAAGGATCAAGCTATTGATAGGATGGCACAAATCTCACCTTGTGCTCGATCGATATCATGAGGCTAAGGGACATGTACATATGAAACATTACAAGGTTCGGTCGATATGATCTTTACGTATACTTAGGTTAATATGCTTTGCTAGAGGCCGCTGTTAATGGAGTATGGAAAGGAGTTTTCATATGTTAACCAAGCTATGCGTGAACCTACAGGGTCACACACTTAACAGGTTGAAACACTGAATTCGAATAGGATTTGAATTGGGTTCAGTTTAGATAGAGATCCAAACAGTTTGGATGGAGATCTAAATAGATCAGATATGGATCCAAGTAGAGTCCTGGTTAGGCTCGAGAAGGCCCAAGCTAGGACGTCTATATATATGAAGGTGTAGGGCATAGGGAAGCTATGCTTTTCATCTCACGTGGTGATGCGATCCATGTGCTAAGTTGTTAGCCACCGAGAGCAAACCCTAGCCGCCAATTCTCGAGAGCCTGACCATCTCGCCAACTGCCTAGTTGCTAGTACACCATCGGCCGACATTCCCACCCCGGATCTATGGATACAAGTAGAGGCGTTGCTATCTTACGTCGCATCGGCATCGACACCGCTGATTGGATCAGCAGCATCATCGGCTACTTCACGTGGATTGTCATCGGCTTGAGGAAGGAGTCCTCGAGAGAATTCCTCAGGAGTTCCCGAGGACGATCGATCGGCTTTCCGAAGACGTCCATCGGCTTCTCGCCCACATCAGCATGCTCGAGTTGGATCGGTTCTCTACTCCAACTCTCCTTCCACTACACTGTGTGCCTGAGGTAACGATCTATATTCTCTCTCTAGCAAGATATCCTGGTGTGCGGTAGAAATTTTTTTATTTTCGGTGAGCGTAGCCTCCGCATTCCCCAATAGTGGTATCAGAGCCATCTTGCGTAGATTGTGATCTAGATCGGTGCATATAGTTGATATGCGGTCGTAGTAGATTGGATCTATGACAGTTTAGATTAGTTCATGAGATGAATCAATCGGTAGCACGGGTTGATGAGTTCAATCGGTTTTCGGGGTAGTTGCAGATCGGGTCATGACACTTGAATCGGGCTAAGTTGCTGCATCGGATGCAAACATAGGTCCTGATCCAAGTAGGTTATGGATCTGAGCGCATTAGCTATTCTTGACTGGTCTTCCCAACCATCGTAGCCGACTCCCGAGCACATCGCCCGACCACCTGGCCGACCCCATCAGCTAAAGGAAAAACTGGTTCTCGAGAGGTTGTCTCGGATCAGGGTAAATTATTTGTCCTGAGCAGTTTTTCTAAAGCAACTTCATAGATCGGGACCGTCGTGTGTGCGCGCCTTGTATTGTGTCACGCTTTGTATAGAATCCTAGTTCACATCGTTAGCTAGAATGCGATTCTACGTCTAACTTGTTTTTGCAGAGAATGATGTGAATGGTATGATCCTATATATTTTGTAAGAGATGTATGTGATGCATGTAACTCCTATGCATGCTTGCATGTCATGATCTTCAGCTATGTGATAGCTGTTTTGCTGTATTTGCTGACCTACGTGTCGGGTGCTTGAATCAATATTTGTAATCTTCATTTTTTAGCTATTATAGTAGTAGACTAATATAAGATTATAGGATTTCAAGTATGGTGACCAGAAAGAGTGATGTGGATGATGGAGTCATCTACACCACTAATGGAGATGGAGATCATCATTTTCTTGGGTCATACTAATTCACAGTTAAAAGTGTTTATCTATGATGTCTTCTATCTATTTTCATGCTATATCATGTTTGATATGATGACATGATAGGATAGAATCCCTCAGAGATATTAAGTTTTTGATGCCTTTTCAATTACTGCACCTAACATGGTAATGTTCATTATTTGGTGGGTCTGCCAAAGCAGAGTGCCGGTGATTACCATTGAAGTTAGGATAGATGTCAGACATCTATACGTGGAAGCTTTGGTTTGCTTTATAAGGTTATCAAAATAATTTTAGACCTTAGGGCATCAGGTTGGAGTCGAAGCATGGTGATGCTAACCCAACAAACAGGAATCACATGGAGATGTGATTTGCAAGGTGTTGCTTACCCCATAACATTAATTTCTAGCAGTGATGCTAAAGCTCACTAAGAATTAGTAAAATGAGAATCCTGACCCACTATGTAATCGAGAGGGAGGTTTTGGTTTCTAAAACATAGTGGGTAAATCTTTTGTTAAATAGTTTAATAAAATATTAACATAAATATATGTGCTAAACTTTAAATATCTTATGTTGTAGATCATGTCAGTTTCTACCTTGTCCAGTTCTTTTAATCTGTGATCTATCCTTGAGAAAGAAAAGCTTAATGTAATAAACTTTATGGATTGGTATAGAAATTTGAGAATTATTCTCAAGCAAGAGCGAAAAGAGTACGTTGTTGAAAGTCCCTACCCTCATGACTTGCCTAATAATGCTACTGTGGCTGCACGGTGTGCTTATGAGAAGCACACTAATGATTGCCTTGATGTGAGCTGTCTTATGCTTGTCACAATGTCCTCTGAGTTTCAGAAGTAATATGAGAACACAAACGCTTATAATAATATTGTGGATCTGAGTGGCATGTTTGAGAACCAAGCGATGGTTGAGAGGTTCAACACCTCAAAATTCTTGTTTGTGTACAGGCTTGCTGAAGGGAATCCCGTCAGTTCCCATGTTATAAAGATGATTGGCTATATTGAGAGTCTAGAAAAGCTAGGCTTTTCCCTTAGCCAAGAGTTAGCTACTGACCTGATTCTTCAATCCCTGCCATCGAGTTTTGAACCGTTCATACTCAATTATCATATAAATAGTATGGACAAAACCTTGACGGAACTGCATGGGATGCTCAAAACCGCAGAGGAGAGCATTAAGAAAAATAGCAGTCATATGATGATGCTGCAGAAAGGCAAGAAACAGCCCCGTTTCAAGAAATGTGTGGTCAAGAGAAAGTTGACTCTCGATGTGATCGCGAGCAATTCCAAGACCAAAAAGGACAAGAAAGGGGTGGCTCAAGATGCAGTATGCTTTTACTGCAAGGAGCCAGATATTTGGAACAGGAACTACAAGAAGTACTTTGAGGATCTCAAGAAGAAGGGAAGTATGACTTCCGCTTCATGTATAAATGTTATAGAAATCAATCTTGCTACTTCATCTTCTAATTCTTGGGTATTTGATACCGGATCCGTGGCTCACATATGTAAGTCATTGCAGGGTCTAAGAAGAAGTAGAAGTTTGATTAGAGGCGAAGTGGATCTTCGCATGGACAATGGAGCAAGAATTGCTACGATTGCTGTCGGCACCATGCCATTGTCTCTACCTTCGGGATTTGTTTTGGAATTAAATAATTGTTATTGTGTTTCAACTCTATGTAAAAACTTAATTTCTGCTTCATTCTTGCAAGTAGAAGGTTATGACTTTAGATCAATGAACAATGGTTGTTCAATTTATCTTGGTGATATGTTCTATTGTCATATTCCATTGGAGAATGGATACGTTTTGAATCCTGAAGATACTTATGTTTATAACATTAATATGAAAATGCCACATCTTAATGATTTGAATCCCACATTTATTTGTCATTGTCGCCTAGGCTATATAAATGCTAGACACATGGAGAAGCTCCATAAAGTTGGTCTTCTTGACTCTTTTGATTTTGAATCATTTGAGATATGTAAATCTTGTTTACTTAGCAAGATGACAAAGGCGCCCTTCATAGGTCAAAGTGAGAGGGCAAGTGACTTATTAGAAATCATACATTCTGATGTAAGTGGACCAATGAGCTTAGTAGCCAAAGGTGGTTTTCAGTACTTCATAACTTTTACTGATGACTTTAGTAGATATGGATATATCTACCTAATGAGGCATAAGTCGGAGTCCTTTGAAAAGTTCAAAGAATTGCAGAATGAAATACAGAATCATTTAGGAAAGACAATCAAGTTTCTACGATCGAATCATGGAGGAGAATACTTGAGCCTTGAATTTTGTAATCATCTAAAGGATTGTGGAATTGTTCCACAATTGACTCCACCCAGAACACCTCAGTGGAACGGTATGTCCGAGAGGAGAAATCATACCTTATTGGATATGATCCGATCAATGATGATCCAAAGTGATCTTCCATTATCCTTCTAGGGATATGCTCTTGAAATAGCGACTTTTACACTACATAGGGTGCCATCGAAGTCGGTTAAAAAGACTCCATATGAGATATGGACAAGACGACATCCTAATTTATCTTTTCTCAAAATTTGGGGTTGTAAAGCTTATGTAAAGCGTTTACAATCAGATAAGCTTACTCCCAAATCCGACAAGTGCTTCTTTATCGGGTATCCTCAAGAAACCAAAGGATATTGTTTCTATAATTAGGAACTCGGCAAAGTATTTGTTTACCCGACATGGTGTATTCTTAGAGAAAGAGTTTTTCTCGAGAGGGGTTAGTGAGAGCTCAGTGCATCTCGAAGAAGTTCGAGAAACATCTAAAAATGTTTCAACTCCCACACAACTAGAACATGATGATCAATCTGTTGAAGAACCTGTTGCACCACGTAGGTCAGAGAGGGTACGGCATGCACCTGAGAGGTTCATGTTCCTAACCACTCAGGAACGAGATTTATTGTTGTTAGACAACGATGAGCCTAAGACCTATGAAGAAGCGGTGGTGAGACCAGACTTTGAGAAATGGCTTAGAGCCATGAGATCGGAGCTTGAATCCATGTACACCAATCAAATTTGGAACTTGGTTGATCCACCCGATGGTGTAAAAACCATCGAGTGTAAATGGGTTTTCAAGAAGATAACATAGCAGCTTTGGTAGCTACTAAGGAGGCTGTTTGGATCAAGAAATTTGTTTCTGAGCTTGGTATGATGTCTAGTGCCTCCAGTCCGGTAGACCTCTATTGTGATAAGAGTGGTGCTACTGCATAAGCAAAGGAGCCTAGATAACATCAGAAGTTCAAACACATACTTTGGCGATATCATCTTATCTGCGAGATAGTGGATAGGGGAGATGTAAAGATATGCAAAGTATAAACAGATCTAAATGTTGTAGATCCATGGACAAAGCCCCTCTCATAGTAAAAACATGAGATGCACACTAGGTCTATGGGTATTAGATATCTACATAGTTGACTCTAGTGCAAGTGGGAAATTGTTAGCATTATGCCCTAGAGATAACATGGAGATGTTTACGTGGCACACTATGTTTATGAGATAAAGTTATTGTTCCTTAAAAATAGATTATCATTATGGATTAACGAGTACATGACTTGTTCATGAAACTCATAATGTGACTATTTCTAAATGATTCCTTATTGGATATAGGTCATATATGAAACAAATATGACTGAGATCAGCATGTGTATTGATTGATGATCATGTCTCATGGATCATGGGTGTGGAGATACTGACTCAATAACATGGACATATGTTGGATAGACCCACAATGAGGCACTGTTGAGATTCTATGTGTCATCAGTTGGTCTCAGTAGTGTTTATGTAAAGTCCTAAGACCTAAGATTATCATGGTTCTCAACATACGTAGTAGCTTATTTTGAAACTACTAAACACTATTCTGTAACTAGGTAGTTATAAAAATAGTCATTGGGTCTGCTATGAAACATGTAGTGGGATGTGAGTGGTCAAGATGAAATTTGCCCCTCCTTACGGGAGAGATATCACTGGGCCCTTCGATGTAATAGATTATGGAAGTGCATGGCCATGCCGACGTGATTAAAGAGTTAATCACAGGTTATAATCTAATACGAAGATCGAGAGAGGATCGAGCTATTGATAGGATGGCACAAATCTCACCTTGTGCTCGATCGATATCGTGAGGCAATGGGACATGTACATATGGGACACTACAACGTTCAGCCGGTATGATCTTTACGTATACTTAGGTTAATATGCTTTGCTAGAGGCCGCTGATTGGAAAGGAGTATGGAAAGGAGTTTCCATATATTAACCAAGCTATGCGTGAATCTACGGGGTCACGCACTTAATGTGTTGGAACATTGGATTCGAATAGGATTCGAATTAAGCTCAATTTGGATAGAGATCAAAACGGTTTCGATGAAGATCCGAAAAGATCAGATATGGATTCGAGTAGAGTCCTGGTTGGGCCCGAGAGGGCCCAAGCTAGGACATCTATATATATGAGGGTGCAGGGCGCAAGGAAGCTATGCTTTTCGTCTCGCATGGTGATGCGATCCTCATGCTAAGTTGTTAGCCACCGAGAGCAAACCCTAGCCACCACTTCTCGAGAGCCTGACCATCTCACCAACTGCTCGACTGCTAGTACACCATCGGTTGGTGTTTCTACCCCGGATGTGTGGATACCAGTATAGGCATTGCTATCTTACTTCGCATCGGCATTGGCACTGCTGATTGGATTAATAGCGTCATCGGCTACTTCTCGAGGATCGTCATCCACTGGAGGAAGGAGTTCTCGAGAGAATTCCTCGAGAGTTTTCGAGGATGATCGATCGGCTTCCCGAAGATGTCCATCGACTTCTCGCCCATATCGGCACACTCGAGTTGGATCGGTTCGCTACTCCAACTCTCCTTCCACTACACTATGTGCCTAAGGAAATGATCTATGGTTCCTCTCTAGCAAGATATCCTGGTGTGCGCGGTAGAAATTTTTTTGTTTTTGGCTAGCGTAGCCTCCGTATTCCCCAACATGCTTGTCCCACCAAGCTCGTCCCCTTTCTGCTTTGGGAGTTGAAGGGATGGCCCGGTACCTCCTTGGGTCGGTAGGCGGCGAGGCTGGTCAACACCCCAGGGACGCTCAGGAAGCAGTACCTACAAGAAGTGCGCTACGTTATCCTGTGGCTAGGGCGCATCACACCGTGTGGGTGGTCAAGCATCAGTACAAGCACAAAACAAAAAGAAGGAACAGGGAAGGTCAAAGACTCACTCAGGGTCGAGGGTTCGAGACGCAGTACATCACGAACCCAAGGTCATCCGGGAAGCTAGGCTTCTTGATGAAGGAGTTGAGACACTTGGTGACCTCAACCCGAGGCATCCACTCAGGTTGTGGTGCGTTTGGGTCAAAGGGCCCAATCATCTTGTAGGCCACCTTGTCCCGGAGCTACAGTGAAAATATCCACCACAACAGGAGGTAGGCGGTGACCCCGATCCTGAATAGCCCATTCTCCTAGAAGTCCTTCACCACCTCGACCAGCTCTCGGACCTGGTGCTCATTAGCCAAGAGGGCTTGATCGCTCTAGCCCATCAGGGGGTTCGGTTTTGGACCGATGTTCGTCTCGATGGCTGGTGGGTGGTTTGTCCCATAGAACCACTCTGCCCTCCACCCCTTGTTCGAAGAGGTGACGGGCATCCTCAGGTACTCGCCGAACCTGGTGGGGTGAAGATGGAGCGTGGCTCTGTCGATTACCTTGTACCCCGATGACTGACAGAGGACATAGAAGTACCAGAAGAGGTTCTAATGCAAATCCACTCCCAGATACGCTTCTCACAAGTGAACGAAAATGGCGATTTGGAGCATCGAGTTAGGGGTAAGGTGGCCGAGGACTATCCCGTAATGATCCAGGAGACCTCGGAGGAACGGGTGCATGGGCAAGCCAAGCCCACGCTCAAGAAAGGACTTGAATAGGATGATCTCATGGGTGTTAAGCATCGGGAACTCCTCTCCCTTCGCCGCACGCCACCCAGACATCGCTTGTTTCGAAAGGAATCCAGCCACCACTAAGTCGCATAGTTTGCTCCGAGACATCGAAGATTTCTCCCACCCTAATGGTAGGGGCGGCGAGACCGGTGATGACGGCAAATCTATAGAGGCCATCGGCTTGAATTGGAAGAGGCGGTGGGCTTTTTGGTAATAGACCGCACATCCACAGTGGTGACCCGACCGGCGGGGAGCCAGAAGGATGGACAAAGAAGAAGAGAGCGAAAAGTTAGCATTTGCAGAGGACGAAGATTCGAATTGGCAGTGTATGGCTTAGTTGCGAAAGAATTGGTTTAAGTACATCCACAACCGTCACCCTAGAGCGAGGCGTAATCACCATGATTGAGGCCCCCCCTTAGTCACCGTGCTCATTACAGCCAAGGCGGTCTAACGGTCCGGCTTCTCTACCTGTTGGCTTTGCTCGCACGTGGCCCTATCAGAGCCAAAACATATTTTTAGTTGTTTCACATGGCTGCACATTAATTGCAGGTGAAGAGACATAAAAATATCTTTTTGGGCACACCGGGCGAAATCCACGATGTTTGGGATCATCTACGCCTATGGGCCCCATGCTTGGGGGCTCACATGCTTGAGGACCCTCACGCTCGGGGGTTCGCTCAATCGTGGGTCTCCGTTCTCGGGGGCTCATGTACTTAGGGGCTCCTGAGCCCGAGAACCTTGCCTTCTCGAGTATCCGAGCTCTCGAGGACTCGGACAATTGAAGACTTGCACACCCGAAGACTCAATCTCAACCATGTTTGAGGCCACCCTAGTCTCGGGACTTCAACCACAGCCTCCTCCCAACAAGGCCTCAACACCAATGATCCTAGAAGACAAGTCCATCAACAGAGTGTCAAAGGATTCCTCGAAGGTTTTTATCAGGAGACAAGGAGTTACAAAGGGCTTTTTCTTGCAGGTTATTTTTTGACCCTCGAGCTAAATATTCCATTTAACTCGAGGCTCAGGAGCTACACCGTGTGGGTGCACCTCACATGAAACAAGGAAATCAAAGCTTTTTTCAAAGGATCATTAGAATTCAGCAGAAGTTTCAGAGTTTCAAGGAGAGCTCCTCCGAGCTTGTTTTGTCAAAGATTTTTTTAAACCAAGCTAAGAAGAGCTCGGGGGCTACAGTCGGGGATGTGACCCCTGGGTACCCCACAATTGGGATTATTAGTCTAGACCGAGAGCAGGCCAAGTCTAGCATTGTCGTCTGGTATGGCCTATGAAAGGGCGTTCAGCCCGAATAAGGAAGGTTGAGTCCTTATCAGGTGATTGGACTTCGGATATGGCATAAAGAGATATGTTTATACCACAATCCTTATAATTAGGGATTTAGTACCCGAGTTTGGTAGGAAATCCTAGATCGACTCAGGATAGAGTCCTGGATTGTTGGGCTCACCTCCTGAGTATATAAAGGAGGCGAGGCATCTCTAGAGACATCTAGGCATCTAGTCATCCAATCTAAGCTTTCTAGCATATTTTTCTTACTTTCGATGCCTTAAGCCCCCATAGCTTGATTGCATCATATTATAAGCTCCACCACCATATTGAACACCAAAACACTAGACATAGGGTTATTATCCTCCGGGAGACCCGAGCCAGTATAAATCATGGCTCTTGTGTTCTAGAGTTGACCATCAGGTTCGAAGGCGCTGTACTTCCCTTACACACATCTAATCACAACCTCTTGTACCCCTTGGGTGGACTGCTTGGTGATTCACCGACAGGATACTTTTGAAGACATCTAGAAAGAATAAAATAAAATAAAATCAGCACCACTTTTTCTAGAAAAAGAAGCACTTTTGAAAAGAAGAGAGGAGTATAACTAGAAAAAATAGTTTTTGGCTCCTAAGGTTAAACTGATGGAAATATGCCCAAGAGAATTCTGGAGAAACCGGAAGTTCTAGCTTGAGGCTGGAAGTTTTGGGTTCTAGAGCAACCAGAAGTTCCAGTGCGTTCGGAAGTTCTGGGCCATCCTCAGTTTTGGTTTCTAGAGGAACCAAAAGTTCCGGTTGGACCGAAAGTTCCGGACCTACCTGAAAGGTGAATTCTGGATGAACCGGAAGTTCCGGGTCAAAATAAATTCATACAGAAGGTTATTTTCGGAAGTTTCGGGCTTAGACCAGAACTTCCGAGCCAGACGAATAGATTAGATCTGTTGAGCTTTAATACTGATTAAAGGCCCATGAGAGGACACTATATAAGGAGAGGAAGGGCTAGGATGAAAAGGCTGCTGCTATTGCTTCTGCTCCTACCCTAACCCTAGCCGCCACCTCTCCCCTAGCCTCACCTGCTGTGGCCGCATATCCCCTAACCTCTCGCGTGGTACTAGCATACCGGCTTGAGATGATCCCGTCCCTGTACGTGTGGATACCGTAGAGGCGCCGCTGCAATTGCGGTGCTGATCTTCTTATGAAGATCGGAAGGATACATCAACTTCACCGCCAATGATTGGACAGAGCTGGGCGGAGTTGATCGAGGACGCGCTTCCCTAATTTTCATCCGCTGGACTAGTGCGTCTCGCGTTAGAGATAACGATCCATGATCCCACTACTTGCATGGTTCCTGGGTTGAACAGGGTAGAAAAAGTTTTGTTTTTGGCTAGCGTAGCCTGCCCCGTTACCCAACAGTGGTATCAGAGCCTACGTGCATAGTGTTCGATCTGGATCATGCACATATAGGTGATATGTGGTGGAATTAGATTAGATCTATTGTTCTTGCGTCAGATTTTTGGAAGTTCTGAGCTCCTACCGAAACTTCCTGGCCAAAATAATTTTCGTACAGAAGGTTATTTTCTGAAGTTCCAGGTTTGACCTAGAAGTTTCAGGCCAAAATAAATTCGACACAGAAGGGTGATTTCGGAAGGTCCGGGCTTTGAGCTAGAAGTTCCGGGCTTCAGCCGAAAGTTCTGGGCTTTGAGCCGGAAGTTTCAGGTCCATTTTTCAGTCACGCATAGATTCTACGCTTAACTCGTTTTTGCAGAGAATGTTGTGACTGGTATGGCCATGTGATGTATGTGATGCATGAATGTAATTTTCATGGCCTGCGTGTCATGATTAATTGTAGGCCAAGGCTGTTCTATTGTTGTACGACCTGCGTGTCGACATGTGATGCTTTTTCTCATGTAATTTGTATAGTGCTATTAGATGTAATAGACTGATACAAGATCATAGAGGCTTAAAGCGTGATGACCCGAAGGACAGGAACCGTGGAGATGGAGATCACCATGTGAGAAGGGTCATTCTATGTCACAGTTAATATGATTGCCTGTGATGTTTTCCTATGTTTCTGTCATACTATTCTTTCATGTTCTATATGCGGTAGGCATCGTTACCATGTTAGAATAGTTTCCCTTAGAAAATTAAGAGTCTTTGATGCCCTTTTCAATAGCTGCATCTACAAAGGATTTTGATCATTGCATGATAGGTCTACCAAAGCAGGGTGTCATCTTTTATCTCAACTAGTTAGGATGGATGTCGAACATCTACAAGTGTAGTATTGGTTTGCTTAACAAAGCTATCAAAACGGTTTTGGGCTTTGGGGCATGGAGTTGGGCGTCGAGGCATTAGATGCCACCCCAACGAACAAGAGTCACATAGGGATGTGATTAGCAAAGTGTTGCATACCTATGTCACTAATTTTCTATTAGTGATGCAAAAGTTCACTAGAAGTTAGTTGAATATGGATCTTGTCCCACTACATGTCGTAAGAGGGAAAACGATAGTATATCATGTAGTGGAGAATCTTTTATTTGATAGGAGATTCACATAGCCTAGTGCTGAAACTTGCATTTTTGTTGTTGATCATGGCACCTACTGCTAGTAACACTTCCAGTTTTAATTTGCGATCATTTCTTAAAAAAGGAAAAGCTTTCTAGAACAAACTTTATTGATTGGCATAGAAACTTGAGAATTGTTCTCAAACAAGAGAAAAAGGAATATGTTCTAGAGGAGCCCCATCCTGATGAACCAGCTGATAATGCATCTGCCGTAGATCAGAGGGCTTATGAGAAGCATGCCAATGATTCAATTGATGTTAGCTCTCTCATGCCTGCCTATATGTCCTCTGAGCTTTTGAAGCAATATGAGAACAGGGATGCCTACGATATGATTATGGGACTCAAAGGCATGTTTGAGAACCAAGCTCGGGCCGAGAGGTACAACACCTCACAGTCCTTGTTTGCGTGCAGGTTGACAGAAGGCAGTCCAGTCAGTCCTCATGTGATCAAGATGATTGGTTACATTGAGAGCCTAGAAAAACTTGGTTTTCCCCTTGGCCAAGAGTTGGCTACGGATGTGATTCTCTAGTCACTCCCTGCGAGCTTCGAGCCATTCATGTTGAACTTTCATATGAACAGCATGGTGAAAAACATGGCTAAATTGCATGGGATGCTAAAGACTGCTGAGGAAAACATTAAGAAAAGCTCTAGTCATGTGATGATGATTCAGAAAGATAGCAAGAAGAGAAAACGTAAGGAGAAGGCTAAAGTTTCAGATGAGATCTTGAGCTCTAAGCCTAAACCGGCTAGAAAGTCCAAGGTTGGCCCTGCTACTTCTGACACTTGCCACCACTGTCATAAGATTGGTCATTGGCGGAGGAACTGCAAGTTATACTTGGAAGAACTCAAGAAGAAGGGAAGTAAGACTTCCACTTCAGGTATAAATGTTATTGAAATTAATCTTGCTACTCGTCCAAGTGATTCATGTGTATTTGATACCGGATTAATGGTTCACACTTGCAAATCGTTGCAGGGACTGAATAGGACAAGTGTGCAAGAGGCAAATTGGATGTGTGCGTCGGCAATGGTGCAAGAGTTGCTGCGTTGGCCATAGGCGTTTATTCTTTGTCACTACCCTCAGGATTAGTTTTGGAATTGAATAATTGTTATTTCATTCCTGCCTTGGGCAGAAACATTATCTATTCTTCATGTGTGGAGGAAGATGGTTATGAATTCATAATAAAGAACAAGTGTTGTTCGATATTTTTGAATGGTATGCTCTATGATACTTGTCCATTGATGAATGGATTATATATTCTGAATCTTGAGGATATACATGTTTATAACATTAATACGAAGAAGCCTCGGCTTAATGATTTGAATCCCACTTATGTTTGGCATTGTCGTCTAGGTCATATAAATGAGAAGCATATGCAGAAGCTCCGTAAAGATGAGCTTCTGGAGTCATTTGATTTCGAATCATTTGATACATGCGAGTCTTGTTTGCTTAGCAAAATGACTAAGGCGCCTTTCATTGGTCAAAGTGAGAGGGCAAATGAATTATTGGCCCTTGTACATATAGATGTATGTGGACCAATGAGTTCTACGGTCAGAGGTGGTTTTCAATACTTCATTACTTTTACCGATGACTTTAAAAAGTTCAAGGAGGCATAAGTCAGAATCCTTTGAAAAGTTCAAGGAGTTCCAAAATGAGGTACAAAATCATATAGGCAAGACAATTAAATTTCTGCGATCGGATCGTGAAGGTGAATATTTGAGCCATGAGTTTATTGATCATCTAAAGCAATGTGGAATTGTTCCACAGCTCACTCCACCGGGCACGCCTCAATGGAATGGGGTGTTCGAGCGGTGGAACCGAACTTTGTTAGACATGGTTCGGTCAATGATGAGTCAATCTGATCTTCCATTGTCCTTCTGAGGATATGCTCTAGAAACTACTGCTTTCACATTGAACAAGGTTCCATCTAAATCTATAGAGAGGACACCATATGAGATATAGACTAGGAAGCGTCTAAAGATATGGGGTTGTGAGGTTTATGTAAAATGTTTAACGTCTGATAAGCTCACTGTTAAATCTGATAAATGCTTCTTTGTGGGGTATCCTAGGGAAACGAAAGGATATTACTTCTATAACTGGAAAGAAGGCAAAGTGTTTGTCGCCCGGAATGGTGTCTTTCTTGAGAAAGAGCTTCTCTCGAGACACCAGCCCCACGTCGGTCAGAAAGGGTTAGTCGTGCACCCGAGCGGTTTATGTTTTTAACCACAGGGCATCACGACATATTATTATTGGAAAATGATGAACCTAAGACCTACTCGGAAGCGGTGATGGGACCAGACTCTGAGAAATAGCTTGGAGCCATAAGATCCGAGTTAAAATCCATGCGAGATAATCAAGTTTGGAACTTGGTCGATCCACTCGATGGTGTCAAAACTATCGAATGTAAATGGATTTTTAAGAAAAATGTAGACATTGATGGAAATGTTCATATCTATAAGGCACGATTGGTGGTGAAAGGTTTAGGTAAATTCAAAGTGTTGATTATGATGAAACATTTTCGCTCGTCGCAATGCTAAAGTCAATCCGAATCATCCTAGCAATTGCCGCATATTATGACTATGAGATATGGCAAATGGATGTCAAAATGACTTTTCTTAATGGAAACCTAAGTGAGGATGTGTACATGAAACAGCCTGAAGGTTTTGTCGATCCGAAAAATGCTGGGAAAATTTGCAAGCTTCAAAAGTCCATTTATGGGCTAAAGCAAGCTTCTTGGAGTTGGAATCGTTTTTTATGAAATGATCAAAGGGTTTGGTTTCATCTAGAATGAAAAGGAGCCTTGTATTTACAAAAAGGCTAGTGGGAGTGCACTTGAATTTCTGGTCTTATATGTAGATGACATATTGTTGATTGGAAATGATATTCCAATGCTTGATGCTGTTAAATCTTCGTTGCGAAAAATTTCTCAATGAAAGATCTTAGAGAGGCAGCATACATGTTGGGCATAAAGATCTATAGAGATAGATCGAGAAGGCTAATTGGATTAAGCCAAAGCACGTACATCAACAAGGTATTGAAACGGTTCAATATGCAGGATTCCAAGAAAGGTTTCTTGCCAATGTCACATGGTATTACTCTAAGCAAGAGTCAGTGTCCTTCGACACCTAATGAGCTCGAGAAGATGAGTATGATCCCGTATGCTTTGGTAATCAGGTTCATCATGTATGCCATGCTTTGTACACGCCCAGATGTCTCCTATGCTCTAAGTGTTACGAGCAGATACCAATCGAACCTGGATGAATGTCACTAGGCGATAGTGAAGAGTATCCTCAAGTACTTGAGAAGAACTAAGGATATGTTCCTAATCTACGGAGGTGCGGAGGAGTTCATTGTAAATGGTTACACCGATGCTACCTTTCATACCGACAAGAACGATTCGAGATCGTAATCTGGAATTCTATATGAACCTATCGGGTCACACGCTTAAGGGGATGGGATTTAAGGCTTGCACGAATTGACTCTTGTGCAAGTGGGAGATTGATAGAAATAAGCCCAAGAGAATTCTGGGGGAACCAGAAGTTCTGGCTTGAGGCCGGAAGTTCTGGGTTCTGGAGTAACTAGAAGTTCCAGTGCGACCAAAAGTTTCGAACCAACACCAGTTTCGGTTTCTAGAGGAACCGGAAGTTCCGGTTGGACCAAAAGTTCTGGGCCTACCTGAAAGGTGAATTCTGGATGAACCAGAAGTTCTGGGTGGAACCAGAACTTTTGGGTCGAAATAAATTCATATAGAAGGTTATTTTCGGAAGTTCCAGACCTAGACTAGAACTTCTGGGCTAGACGAACAGATTAGATCTGTTCGGCTTTAATACTGATTAAAGGCCCATGAGAGGGCACTATATAAGGAGAGAAGGGGCTAGGACAAAAAGGCTGCTGCTGTTGCTTTCGTCCCTACCCTAACCCTAGCCACCACCTCTCCCCTAGCCTCACCTGTTGTGGCCGCATCTCCCCTAACATCTCACGCGGTACTAGCATACCTGGTTGAGGCGATCCTGTCCCTGTACGTGTGGATACCGTAGAGACGCCGCTGCAATTGCGGTGCTGATCTTCTCGTGAAGATCACAATGATACATCGACTTCGCCGCCGACGATTGGACAGAGCCAGGCAGAGTTGATCGAAGACACGCTTCCCCAACTCTTCTTCCGCTATACTAGCGCATCTCGCGTTAGAGGTAACGATCCATGATCCCATTACTCACATGGTTCCTAGGTTGAACAGTGTAGAAAAAGTTTTGTTTTTTGCTAGCGTAGCCTGCCCCATTACCCAACATAAACCATTTGGCCATTCCTACAGTTAAGGTAGCTCTGATACCAACTTGTCATGCTCGGAAATTCTAACCATTTACTTGTGATTTATTGTGCGGAAAGTACCCTCGTCTAGGAATCAGTCGAGGCACACAATAGACAATTTATTGAAAATCAAAAGCATAATTGTTCATGATGGTATAAATAAGATACTTTATTACAGGGGTGGCATTGGAACCTCAAAACACTAATGACAATAATAATAAACTCCTAAATGATTTCTTATTGACGCAGCGGTGACTCCACTCCATAGGCAGACTTGACTGGACCTAGCTCAAAAGGCACCACCTTCATCCTCGCTGACGAACTCCTCTTCTGATGGTGGGGGAATGCATGGGTGTATTTTGAATAATTAGCAAGTCATCCAAGCAGAGCTGTTATAATGCACAGAGATAGCAAAGGAAAACATAATAGGGCTATTTTGCGTAAAAACAGCATTAAAAAGAGATAGAATTTAAAGAGTTGAACTAATTAAGTTAAAAGCCTTAAAATAAGATTAACCATTTACTGAATAACTCTTACCCAGAGTCATTAAGCCCAAATCCCAACCTTACCACTCTAAACCAGAGCTAACCAGGTTAAACATAATTAAACATCAGATTTGTTAAGTAACAGTGGGACTAATCATGAAAGGCATTGCACGGCCCCGTCCTTGACCGTGGGCACGGCTATTTAAATAGTTTTATTCTGATCAGAGGTGCACAACTTTACCCATAAGATACAGCCCTACAACATGTCACCATGCGCCTCAATACCACCATGGTATCTCAGAAAAGAGCTGTGATAAGACCCTTTCACCTAGATCCTCCATGCTTCGCACTGACTTAGCCATCTATCTAGCAATAGCAGAGACTACGAAGAGTACAGGGCTACCGGTGGTCTGATGCAAACTCGTTTCCAAATTTCATTAACAGCGGCCTCTAGCAAAGCATATTAACCCAAGTATACGTAAAGATCATATCGGCTGAATCTTGTAATGTTCCATATGTACATGTCCCTTTGCCTCACAATATCGATCGAGCACAAGGTGAGATTTGTGCCATCCTATCAATAGCTCGATCCTCTCTCGATCTCCGTACTAGATTATAACCTATGATTAACTCTTTAATCATGTCGGCATGGCCATGCACTTCCATAATCCATTACATCGAGGGGCCCAGAGATATCTCTCCTGTTAAGGAGGGGCAAATTCCATCTTAACCACTCAAATCCCAATACATGTTTCATAGCAGACCCAATGACTACTTTTATAACTACCTAGTTACGGAATAGCGTTTAGTAGTTCTAAAGTGAGCTACTATGTATGTTGGGAAACATGATGATCTTAGGTCTAAGGACTTTATATAAACACTACTGAGACCAACTGATGACATGCGAAATCTCAACAGTGTCTCATAGTGGGTCTATCCAACATATATTCTCTAACATATATCCATGTTATTGAGTTCGTATCTCCATACCCATAATCCATGAGATATGATCATCAATCAATACACATGCCAATCTTAGTCATATTTGTTCCGTATATGACCTATATCCGATCAGGGATCATTTAAAAATAGTCACATTATGAGTCTCATGAATAAACCACATATTTGTTGATCCATAATGACAATCTATTTCAAGGAACAGTAATTTTATTTCATAAACATAGTATGCCACGTACAATATCTCTATGTTGCCTCTAGGGCATAATGCTAACAGTGATCGCTCCTATCCTTGATGTGGCATTGACCCCGCCTTTCCTCTCGTTGAAGAAGACGGTGCGACGTCGCTTCACGGACTCGTTCCGGCCCATGACCGGGTAAACTTCTACTTTTTCTTGTCTTCATGCCATAATAAGTTGGGTTGTACACTGACATCAGGTCTTCTCGTTCTCTAGGGCTCTAGTCGGAGCCATGCTTTCGGGGATGATGGCAACATCATCTCCTTTGGTGGCGCTAGTTGTTGGCAGGGATGCTTTGTAGAATGCTATCTCTAGCTAGGGTGTTACGCCCTTCCTCTTTTTCCTCAATTATAGGCCAAATATAAGTGTTGATGTATTTTTTTCCTTCTGTGAATAGGGTGCCATGCTCAGTCTAGGTTGCGAGTCACGAAGCTTTGTGCCGAGGTTGTGGAACTGAAGGCGGAAGCACGCCGGGCTCGGCTGTTGATTCATTGCCTTCACTTTCTTTTGGGAGACGGTTTTTCATGCCTAGAAAACTCGAGCTAGAGCCTTCCCGAGAGGGTCGAGGGTCTCGAGGCAGTGCTTTGAGTCTTTGCTGGTGATGCAGCTCATAATGGTGCCGAGTATGCTTTAGCTTGCGTCCACGCACATTATCCTGACTTGGACCTCGGTCTATTGGCTTCGGGACCTCCCATGGGTGTGTCCGTGGGTGAGGTCCTCGTGCTTTGTCGAGACGTGGAGGAACTTATGGTGGAGGTGGCTACGCATCTCAATATTTTCCCTTCTGACGAAGACCTGAAGCATCCCTCATTTCCCTCGAAGTAGTGTAGCCTCTGTTGTAAAAATAGTCAGTTAGGATTGTAATTTCGTAAGGAAGTATTATGTCCTTGACTAGTGGAGTTATCTTTTTCTTTTGTGCAATCGACGTGCTCTGTAATTGGTGATGTCCTGAGGACTTATCATCGAGGTTAAATTTGGAGCCCCGGCGTGGATATGGTTGTTGCGGATCCTGTCTCTTCACCCACACGGTGAGGATGTATTTGCCGAAGTTGGCAAAGTTCGATGCAGATGCTTAACTGCGGGTGTACGACGAAAGATCTTACCCTCTTCTTAGTCTAGTTACATCCACGACAGCCTTCTAGCGCCTAACTCAGATGGAGATGTAGTCAGAGCGGTTGGCGAGGTTTGGCAGAGATGCATGACTATAGATATATGGCTAAAGAGTCTACCCTCTCCTAGGTCTAGTTGCATGCACGACAGCCATCTGACGCACAACTCAGAGGGGGATATAGTCAGCATAGGTTGGCGAGGTCGGCAGAGATGCACGACTGTAGGTGCATGGCTAAAGAGCCTACCCTCTCCCGGGTCTAGTTGCATGCACGGCAGCCATTTGGTGCCCAACTTGGAGGGGGATGTAGTTGGCATAGGTCGGTGAAAAAATGCTCGACTGCGGGTGTTCAGCTATAAAGCTTACCCCTTCTTGGCCCAGCTGCATGTCTAGGGGAGGAAGTAGTCGACGAGGTCGGTAAGAGAGATGCATGACTTTGGGTGTATAGCTATAGAGCTTACCCCTTCTTGGCCCAGTTATATGTCTAGAGGAGGAAGTAGTTGGCATGGTCGAAGAAGAAGCATCTCAATTCGATGATTGTTGGAATATATCTGCTTTATTGATAAAAACAATAAAAGTTTCTTAAAAAAAGGTTTAGACATAAAATTGGCGAAGATGCTCGATGTTCCACGAATTGGGTAATGCTTGCTTGTCTTCCCGTATTAGCCTGTAGGCCTCGGGTCTTGTTACTTCGGCGATGATAAATGGGCCCTCCCAAGGAGCGAAAAGTTTATGCATTTCGATGGTCGACTGTACTTGGCGAACACCAAGTCACCAACCTTGAAACTTCTGCTTTGTATGTTGCGGTCATGGTAACGTCAAAGGGCTTGTTGGTACCAGTCTATTTGTATGGTGGCGGCCATCCGAGCCTCTTTGAGGGAATCGATATCCTCTGCTCTAGTTTTTTTCGCCATGCCTTTGTCGTAGTGCTAGACCCAAGGAGACTTATGCAGCATATCGACAGGAAGGATTGCTTCAGATCCATACATGAGGAAGAAGGGAGTCTGACCTGTTCCTCTATTTGGTTGTGTGAGGAGCTGTAGGATCGAAACTAGCGACCAGAGGGGGGGTGAATGGGCGCAAACAAAAAATGCAGCGGAAAAATAAAACTCCTAAAAACTTCGGACTTGCTAGTGACTTGATGAGATTTAGCGCAAGGCTAGACAATAATAGTCACACCAGGCAAGTCGATACAAAAACTCCACCAATGCACACTTTGAACACAGCAACTCCGAAAAAACACAAGTATTGATCAAGATGCGTTCATGAGGGAAACAGACGTTCTCATAAAAAGAGAAACGCACAAAACGCTCTCATGCAAGAGATCGAGTACTTGTTGAATAAATCAGTACATTG
>ASSH01051472.1:0-24802 GCA_000418225.1 Zizania latifolia | reverse complement strand
CCGAGGCCCTCCCACGTGCTGTGCACGCCGCCGGGGAGGAGTAGTGGCCGGCCTGCTAGGGTAGGAGTGGGGAGATAGGTGGAAGGAGAGGTGGGAGAAGGTGGGAGGAGACTCCCAAAATTCTGAAAATGATTTTCAATTAATTCAAATCCCTCACAGTTCACAGCGGATTACATCCCCTTATATAGCCCGAGTGGACCAAGAAAAAGACTCATCTACCCCTAGGGTTTCTGATACAGACTCAAAGCCCGTAGGGCACAAAAGTAAAAGACTGACTCTAGATATTTTTATTCAATGCCGGACTTTTCGTAGCTTCCACGGCACCGCTAGGATGTAACACCATTATCGTCTCCGTTTAGTCTGGATGATGGTTTTGCGCCGAAACCGTCAAAGCGCTTGCCGCCCTTGCGCCGTGCACCCGGATTGGACCACCACGACCCCGTGGCTCCTTCAGCCCGGCAATCGCCCGTCCGTCTACCTGAGTCATACCAACCAACGCCATGGCAAGTCATCCTCTCCTCGAAGTCCCTCTCTTCAGAAAACCCTTCGAGGTGCCCCTCTTCAGGGGACTTCCTTCATCTTCACTCTTCCGTTGACAATCACTCATCATCTGGGAGCCATGAGGCCCATATTCTTCACCATGGCTCCTCACCATCCAGGGGCTACGGGCCAAAGCCCAGAAGGAGCGTGAGGCCAGGGCGGCAGCAGTTTTGGAGGCCAAAGGGCTTCGGCAGGCCAACAAGTCCCTGGAGGCCGAAATCAAGCGGCTTCGCGCCGCCAATCTGGCCTTGGAAGCCGAAATTGCCGAGGCCACCCAAGAGGCTGACAAGACCACCACCACACTTAGTGGCATTTTGGGGAGCTTGGGGACCGAGTGTCGGACCCCCAATTTTGATGCTAGGGACCCCGTTCGGCACCACCTCGGCTTCCTTCAGGCCGCCGCCCGTATAACCGATAATACCTTGGTGGGCTTCGCTCAGACGGTGGGGAGGATTGCCGGCCAAGGGGTCCTTCGGTTGCTTCATGAAGCCGAGTGCCAACACCTCACGACAGCGACCTCCGTCGGGAAGGTGGACTTCGGCGGCCCCCGATTGATTTCACCTGCTCCGGAGGTTGCCGTGGCTTGGCGCCCGCTTCAAGAGTCTTGGAAGGCTCAAGCGCGGGAGGCGGCCCCCGAGCTTCAGCAGGCCGTTCGATGTCGGAGCACGGGGCAACACTCTCCACCTGCTGGAGCGAACCCTTCTCCTCCGATGGTGTAGATTTAGGCCTCCCTGTAATACTTAGTGATAGTATTGTAATGTAACTTCACATCAAGCTTATTTAATGAAATACGGGGGCGTTTTGGACTTGTTCAGGCTCAAGATACAAGTGTTGATATTGATATCGAGGTATTCGAGGCCTCGGAGATGCTTCGTCAGCAGTGGGTAGTGTTCAAAGTAGCTAGATCCGAAGGCCACCCTCGGTTCAAAATACCACGTGGTCCCACGGGCGAAGTTATACCCGAAGCAGCCCAAGAGCTATTATCCTTCGTAAAGGTTGAGCCCATTTGCAGCTCATCCTCTTCTCCCGACTTTGGTGATTTTGATGAAGCCATTCCCGAAGCCGGAGGGGTCCAGCCTTCGAATGTGCCAGAAGCGAGCGACGATGAAGCTTTAGATTTTTTGGTCTTTGATTCGGAGCCACCTGCGACTTGGTCCTGGGCTGACCTCTAGGAAGAGCGAAGGACCTCCCGGGCTACGAAGCGAGGAAGCTCCCGTGGCAGCAAAGGCTCCTCGAGCCGAGGGGGACCTCGCCCTAGAAAGAGCAATAAGAAACGAGGGTCCACCTTTTCAGCGATGCGTGCCTGCTGGTTGTTGGGTTTTGATAGTGCTTATTCGTAATGCTTGTAATCGAAGTGTCTTGATGCGCTTTGCATTTGTACCTATAACTTCGTGTTAATGAAATTCATTCTTGTCTAGACTTCGCATTTTTACTTTGTATTTGTAATTTGCACTTCGTTTGAATTTGTCGTAAAGACCTATGCCGAAGCACATTCTGATTGGATGCATAGGTGCTGGCCCCTCTTGCGCGCAGCGTCTGTGAGGCTCGTTGGGAATCCGGTGCGCGTAACATCAGTTATGTCAGTGTGCTTTATGTATGCGAAGGGGTGTGCTCGGCCAATAGGCTTTGAATGCTAGGTCGCTTCGGACCTATGTGGATGCTTCGAGTATTGACTCGGAATCCATTTATTTATTTTAACCGTTCTGGGTCCGGAGGCTCTTTGCAGCGGTAATGGTGGAGCGGATCGCACTGAAATTTTTAGGGTCCTGAACGGAGCCCAAAGTCAGTACCGTTAGCTATACTCGGGGAGCGACCCTTGAACATTGAGCTTCGGGCTTCACGGCAGTACGCGATGCGTACTTTGGCATGTTAGACTTGATTTGTCTCAAGCCGAGCTGGTAGCCTCGGGTAGCAGAATTACATACGCATAGAACTTATCATTCGCAGCCTTAGTACTGACACGATGCATCCACCGTGCAGCAGTATGACCGAAGTAGAGTTAAATGCGGACCTTGTTCCCGAGTGGGCTTCGGAGTACTTGGGACGAACTGGCATTACATCAAATTTTTTCGAAGGGGATCAGTATAGGTACTTGAGGATTAATTAAGCATAGTATCACCAGAGATGCTCTGTATGCCAACTGTGCTCCAATTCCTCCCCTTCTAGAGTGCTTAGTCTGAACGAGCCCGGCCGATCAGAGTGGAGTACAATGTAAGGGCCTTCCCATTTGTTGCTTAACTTTCCAAGTGCAAGGACACTTAGGAGTACGAGGTGTCCTGGCAGCAAGACATTGGGTTTCACCTTTGGGTCAAACCATATCTTCGTTTGCGCTTGGTACTTCGTCAGATTTGCAATGGCTCGAAGCCTTGTTTCTTCAGATAGATCAAGGGAAGCCTCCCGCTCACTGTCAGCTTCGGGTAGTAATGTTCGTAGCGAGCCTCCTTTTAGCTCCATTAGGGTCATACCTCGTCTTCAAATAACAACCTGAATGGAGTGAAGCCCGTGGACCTCGCCTGAGTGGTTCGAATGGACCACAAAATCTTCCGTAGTTCGTCGACCCACAGCCCCTTGGCGAGGCCCACGATCCGATGATTGAGGCCTGATAGAATATTACCGTTGGCTCATTCAATGGCTCCGTTTGATTGTGGGTGCCTGACAGCTGCGAAGCACAACTCGATGCCGAGGCCCTCGCAGAATTATTTGAATGGCTCTGCGTCAAACTGAGTGCCATTGTCGATCGTAAGCTGCTTCGGTACTCCGAACCTGCAAATTATACTCTGCCAGAAAAACTTCTAGATGTTCTTCGAAGTGATCGCGGTTAGGGGCTCGGCTTCAACCCACTTCGAAAAGTACTCGACTGCCACCACTGCAAACTTCAAGTTCCCTTTGGCATGTGGAAATAGTCTAATTAGATCCATGCCCCATCGGGCTAATGGGCACACCGGTGCGATGACCTATAGCGGAGTGGGTGGCCGGTGACTCTGCCTTCCCATCCACTGGCAGCCTTGACAGGTGCGGACCAGTGCTTCGGTGTCGGCCATGATTGTGGGCCAATACAGACCTTGATGGAGTGTTTTGTCGGCCAACGCTTGCGGGGCGAGATGGCTCCCGTAGAGACCTTCGTGGATGTCCCAGAGCAAATCTTGTCCCTCGGGCGTTGGAATGCAACGCAGCAACGGCGTGCATACGCCGGATTTGTACAATAAGCCCCCTATGATGTGATAGTTACGGACCCTGTGCTTTAGCCTAGCGAAGTCAGGTCCGTCGGGAACTGCCCCTTTGTTCTGCAGCATGGCCATGATCGGTCTCCGCCAGTCCTCTCTGTGTACGTAGAGCACTTCGGGCAAAGCTGGCTTCGGTGCAGACGGGTTATGAAGTTCTTCATAGAATACTCTAGCTGGGAGTTCTCGGCCTCCGGCAGCTGCTTTAGCGAGGGCGTATGCCTGCTGATTTTTGCCCCTCAGGATAGTTCTGATAGAAATTCCCTTGAACACGAGCTCCACCGTACGTACTTCAGACAGATACTGAGCGAGGTCCGGATACCGAGCTTGAAAGCTTTTATCTACGTGCCTAGGGATAATCTGGGAGTCAGTTTTTACAAGTACTCTAGCGGCGCCTAAAGCTCGTGCTTTTCGGAGGCCTAATAGGATGCCTTCGTACTTAGCCACATTATTTATAGCCATGAAATTTAATCTAGCAGAATACGAAGCCTTCTGGCCGAAGGGTAAAGCTATTATAACTCCTATGCCCACACCAGAGGCCTGATAGGCCTCGTCAGAATAGATAGTCCAAATACCTTCGCTAGGAGCTTCGGGGGACCAGATTGCCGAGGGGTCCACTCCGCGACGAAGTCCGCAATTACTTGTGACTTAATTGCAGTCCATGCAATAAAATCTATTCCGAAGGGTGCTAGCTCGACCGCCCACTTGCCAATCCTTCCAATAGAGTCCCTATTTCGAAGCATGTCTTCGAGCGGGTAGGACTTCGGCACAATAATATTATGTGCAAGGAAATAGTGCCTTAACTTTCTCGAAGCCATAACAAGGGAGTATGCTATTTTTTCGAGCTCGATGTACCTTGTTTTAGCTCCAGAGAGGGCTTTGGAGATAAAATAAATTGGTCTCTGAGCTAACTTCCCTTTGAAATCTGCCTCGCGAATAAGGACTGCGCTGATGGCGGAGGCCGTAGCTGTGAGATATAGCAACAATGTTTCTTCTGGAAGCAGAATCATGAGGGTTGCCAAATTAGCGAGGTATTTCTTGATGTCATCGAAACTCTGCTGGCACTTTGGCGTCCATGCGAAGTCATCTGTTCCTTTTAGTGCCTTGAAAATCGGCAAGCTTCCTTCAGCGAAGCGCGTGAGGAAGCGACTGAGAGCTGCGAGACGACTTGTGAGTTTTTAAACTTGTTTTAAATTTTTGGGTGGAGCCATGCGCTGTAGTGCGCTGATCTGGTTGGGACTAGCTTCGATACCTCGACTCGAAACCAGGTACCCTAGCAATTTACCGGCGCGAGCCCCGAAGATACATTTTTTGGGGTTCAAGCGGACCCCTATCGAACGGAGGCGCTTGAAGGTCTCCGTTAGGTCTATGTTTTACTCGTGCTGTTTAGCACATTTTATTACAATATCGTCCATGTAGGCCTCGATATTTTGGCCTATCTAATGCCCGAGGGCCTTAGCAATTAGGCTAGAAAAAGTAGCCCCGGCATTTCTTAAATCGAAGGGCATTCGTACATAGCAATAGACCCCCGAAGGAGTAACGAAGCTATTTTTGTTTTCGTCTTCGCGCTTTAACCAAACTTGATGGTAGCCAGAGTAAGCATCGAGAAAGCTCAATAGCTTGGAGCCTGCAGTGGCATCGATGAGCTGATCAATACGAGGCATAGGGTAGGGGTCACGGGGGAATGCTTTATTCAATGAAGTGAAGTCAATACACATACGCCACTTCCCCGTGTTCTTTTTCTTTACAAAAACAGGGTTCGATAGCCACTCCATATGGCTGACTTCCCGTATAACCCTCACTCGGAGCAGCTTGTCCACCTTGATCTTCGCCAGGTTCGCAAGCTCATCTGACAGCTTTCGTAGCCCCTGGCGCACTGGCCTCACCCTGGGGTTTACCAATAAGGAGTGCTCGATGATGCTTCGATCGACTCTAGGGATATCTTCGTCTGACCATGCGAAGACCTCGAGGTTGCTCCGGATCGCCTCTTCCAGCGAAGCTATAACTTTTGGGGTCAGTCCTCCTCCGAACTGGATAGGGTACTCGAGGCCCCCTTCGATGAGAACCTTGGTTATTACTTCTTCGTCAGGACGAGGCTTGAATGCGAGGCCTTTACCGGAGTTGTGGGCTTCGTTATGGGGCTGCACGTTATGCACTTGGCGAGGCTCAAAGGGGGCAGCATGGCCATACTTCACCCTTCGTGCCACACCTTGGTCGCCTAGCACCGTGAGCACTTCTCCCTGCGTGGGCAACTTCATGCAGAGGTAGTTGTGGTGCGCTATGGCTCCAAATTGATTCGGCGTCCCCCTTCTGAATATGGTGTTGTAGGCATGCGGGCGTTGACGACGTCGAAGATGACTTCCTCCGAGTGTGAAAGGTTACCTTCGCCAAAGGTAACTTGGAGGCTGATCTAGCCTATTGCCTCGAGGGGGGCCTGTGAAGCCTTGTAGGGGCCTCGCAGCTGGAAGGAGATGTTTACGAGGAATACATAGTTGGTCCAAGGCATGTGCGAAGATGATATCCGTCAAACTCCCTCCGTCAATGAGCACTTGACGCACTTCGGTGCCTGCAATGTTAGTGGAGATGACGAGGGGGTCCACATGTGGAAACTTGATCCCGATGGCATCTTCGACTGAAAAGGAGATGGCCACATGAACCTATTCTGGCATCGCAGAGGCTGATGCCGAGGTCCCAATGTGCCCTACCTCGTGAACATAACCTCGCCGTTGTCGCTTGGACATGTTACCCAAGGCTCCACCACCCAAAATGGGCAAGACTATCCTTTTCTGAGGGCCAGAGCCATCTTCAACCTTCGGCGGTGGCATTAAATTTGCCACTGGGATTCGAGGGGGGCTTCGTTAGTTTCTGTATGCCCTATGGCCTGGACGTGCTCAGGGCATGCAGCTTCAGACATCTGATCCGTCGTCCCTCGACCACTAGTTCGCTCTAGGTACTCCCCTCGCAAGGCCAGTATAGCTTTGCAAGTGTCAGTGTTATGGCTCTGGTTTTCGCCGTGGATATTGCAGAAGAAAGACTGCCCCGGGGTGAAGGGTCCCGCGGAAGGCCTTGCTCCGAGCCCACGTCCCCTTCCTTGACCTTGCTAAAACTTCAATGCCCTTGGCTTCGTTGCGGAAATGCTTCCGGCTTCGTCTTGATTGTGAAGGCTGATGCTCTTCAAATGCTGGCTTCGGGGACCCAGGGCCTGGACTTTAGGGGTTTGAACTTGGGCGACGGTGGTAGTTCTCCGGAGCTGGCTTTCTTCAGAGCGAACATACTCTTCGAAGTACGTCATGAGCTGGGCCATCGAGGATATAGGCTTCCTATGAAGCTTGTCCAGGAGGCCTGAATTTGTCACCCCTTCGCAAGCAGCGTCAACCATGGACGATGTGGAGAGGCCTTTTATTTGGGACTCGTAAAGGCGAAACACTATGAATATTGCCGCAGCGTCTCTCCAGGTTGCTGCTTCACTTGGAATAGGCTTCCAGTTGACATGGGCGCCACAAAGGTCCTTGAAAATTATTAGTGAATTTCTTGCGAAGGTGCTCCCACGACCTTACAGAACCAGGTTTCAAGGACCAGAACCAACGAAGGGCTATCCCTTCGAGGGCTAGAGGGAAGCACTTCGCCATTGTGTCCCTCTCGCCTCCGCTGGCCTCGATAGCGAGGGCGTATGAGCGGACGAATTCGTTAGGGTCCGAATCCCCGGAGTACTTGGGTAGTTTCGCCGCTCGGAACTTCGAGTGGAAACGGACCATCTGCAAATCTGGGTGGAGCGGCAACCCTTCGTCAAAGGAGGCGTTCTGCCTCCGCTCCTGGGGCTCCTAATCACCATGGTCACTTACGGTGACGATGGCCAGCGCCTGCGGAGGGTCTTCGATAGTGCGGACCTGGCTGGCCGCATTTTGTCGCCACCTCATGACTTTTGCTATGAGCGAGGCCAGCTTAGAGGCCTGCTCATCTCCGGTGGCTTCGCTTCCCCAGGAGTCTAGCCCTAGGTCTTGTGACCGAACATAGTCGGTCCGTAGCGCCCTTAGGGGCGGAGGCCTCGTGTTTTGACGTCCCGCGACCCCTAGCGGGTCGGACGCAACTGCTTCGATAGCTGGGGCTCCAGGAATGAGGTTGTTAGCCGAATGGGGGACCGAGGTGTGCTCCTCGGTCCCGGGAAGGGTGCCCTCCACTGGAAGGCCAGCGGCCTGCTCCACAACATTCGGGGAGATAGTTGCGTAGCGAAGGCCAGCGGTGACCCCCGCAGGCCTTGAGCTCGAAGCTACCGCTGGGGGTGCTTCTACATCTGGCAGGTCTCGCATACTGGACTCGGGAGGCGGGGCTTCCTGGTAAGTCGAGGCCTGTGCTATTCGGAGGGACCTCCGAGTAGGGGCTACGCTCTTGCTTTTCTTCGGAGGCATGGTCCGAAGGTCGGTGGTAGAGAGGCTAGTTTTGAACTAGGTTTTCTACGGACGGCACCAACTGTTGGCGTAATTCAGAACTATGCAACAGGTTCAAGTGTTTAAGAACCTCGAAGGGTTCAAAGTGCTTACTAGGGTTCGAACAGTGCTCTAGGCCTCCGAACGGATAATAACCTTAGAGCAAGAGTTGTATTGATTACTACTCCGTGAGTTCGATCCTCCTTACCCTGCAAAAGGGAGGGTATTTATAGGCACAGTTACTACAGGGTAATACGAAGTTACCCCCTATTCCTAACCGACTATTATAGCGTGAATAGTGAATTTACATAGGGGTAATTTAGTAACCCTCTGTGTGAACGGACCCGAACGCACGTCTTATCGGAGGGGACAAGAATAACATGGTTTCGAGGCCACTGTCAGGCGGTCTCGAAGGCTCCGCACCTCCCAAGCCGAAGGAGGCTTCGTCAAGCTGAAAGGCTTCGGCATAACTCTAAATGTAGCGTCGACCTGCTCCTCCGAAGGGAGCTTTGCAACTGCTATTATTGGAGTCCTGTTAGGGTAAAGTAATTTCCCCCAACAGGTATATTAAGGAATTAAGGGCCTTCTAAAACTCCTTGAAACTAATTTAGTGCTGTAATTTATCTTAGCAGAAGAAGTAATTGAGAGAATGAGAGATAACCTGCTAATGGAGTTCATGCAGAAAAAAGGGCAAAAACATATGTAATTTACATACGTCAGTACTCAGTAGGATCAATCATTTTATATGATAGTAGTGTCAGTTCCAAAGATGAGGCGCATAAGAGCATCCCCATTAGGTTATCCAAAGTTAGACCTCTGTATTCCAATTTAGATGCTCATCTAAAAAGATTTTTCCTCCAGAACGCTGGTGACTGAGAAAATGACGGCGCTCGTTTGGCCGCTACGTGCCTACTCAAGGAAGAGGGGATATGGGGGCTGGGTACTCACGCTGGCCGGGCGACGGCCGCCTAGGGCATAGGAGACCGGGCAGCGAGGCGGCGGCCTGGATCCAGCAGGCGACGGGCGGAGGGGGCAGACACCGTTGTGTGTATAAAATGGGGTGCACATAGTAAAAATCTTATTGTGGCAAATCAATTCAAATAATCCTTAAAGTAAATTAAAATGTGCAGTATGAGTTTATTAGTAGTCGATTAAGAATTTTTTTAACACATACAACAGTTTGAAAAGAAGCACATTAATCATAATATATAATTCAAGAGCTTGTTATATTTGCTCCCTTTCTTATTATAAATTGTCCCACTTTTTTAACTCAAATATCTCTGAATTTACCAAGTTTAAAAATATACATTAACATCTATAATATCACATAAATACACTATTAATTATGACATATTTTATTATTTATTTAATCTATTTTTATAAAATTAGTCAAATTTAAAATATTGACTAATAAAAAGTCAAATTATTATAATAAAGAATAGGTGGAGTAGTATAAATTTAATAGGAGGAAGCAAACAAAAAGGCGTTTATTTTACATCCATGCTCTCTTGCGTGGAGCTACGAATAAAAAAAATCCTTGATTCTAGTAGCTTTTATGGCGTGTTAGAAATATTTCAAAAGCAAACGAACATTTCTTTTATCTTGAGAAAAAAACATTAACACACGCAAAGAAAGTCGCCTTAGCATGCATGCACGTTGCTATCAGACGCTAGCTTCTCCTCGCTGGAGCATGCATGCTCGCAGGTTGCACTGCACCGGCAATCCCGATAAGGTTGACTCACCCATCAACACCGTCCGTTTCGCCGGAAAGCGATCGCCGGCAGCGTCCGTCGCCTGTGCTCCTGCTGCGACGATGGATGGATGCAGTGTTTTTTCCCTTTTCTTTTCTCTTTCCGTGTGTAATTGTGTTGTGCAAGCGTAATGCGTTTCCCTTTCGCTTGTACTGCGGCTACCACCCAAGAGCTAGCCTTCTGCCCTCCTCTCTCTCTCTATCAGCTTCTCTCTCCTCGAGCCACTTTTATATATAGCCATGGGTGGCGCACTGAGGGGTAGTAATTCGATCGGGGAGAAGGGCCTTGTAGTTGCAGTCTCGCAGAGAGCCAGCAGCAGCAGTCGTAGTAGTAGCTAGTGCGCGTTGCTCGCTCGCTTGCACTAGCAGAGGCAGCGGCACGAACAGTGAGCCGGTGACGCCACTGCAGGGTCTCGCTCGCTCGCTAGCTAGCTGCTAGCTGGGCAGCAGAGGAAGGTGAGAGAGAGAGAGGGAGAAAGCTAAGAAGAGTTGGAGAAGATCTAGAGAGAGAGAGAGATGAGGCAGTCAAGGTTCAAGAGGATCTGCGTCTTCTGCGGCAGCAGCCAGGGCAAGAAGATGAGCTACCATGACGCCGCCATTGATCTCGGCAACGAGCTGGTAACCTACTCTACCTATCTCCTGAGTCCTGACTTCCAACACGCATGCTGCCTGCATGCTTCTTCCTCAGCTCGCCTCTGTCCATGGACACTCTCGCAGTCTCACCTCCAACCATACATCAGTCTGCAAATGCAAAAGCAGAGATTTTTACCAAGCAATCTCCTGTGCAGCGGTGCTGGAGCACCTACCAGACTACCAGCTAGCTAATTAACTTAGCTAGTACACGCAACAACCTTGGTTACAGTTAATTCCGATCAGAAACCTAAGCGGTTGAATTAACCAGAACCAGATAAACGTGAGCAACTGAGCACATGCAGCCGTACGTCTGCACTGCCGGTGCTAGCTAGCGTCTCTCTCTGAACTCTGAAGACGTCTCAGCAAAACTAGCAAAATTCTCTTCTGAACTTTCTGCAGATGCCGCCGCCGCCGTCTTCGTCTTCCCCTTCTTCCTCTCGTCCTCTCCCCCCAAGTTAATCGGTTTGAAAAACGCAAGCGTTCCTCCTCTCCTCTGCTCCGCTGTTTCCGGTGCCCTGATTGGATCGTCTTCTCCTGCCTGGTCGCAGCGCATGTGGAGTTCACGCTTACTCTGCAGGCTACCGCGGCCGACAGAATCCATGGTCCATTACGTCGTGCTCCTGGCCTGCTAGCTCGTCGTCCTCGCCGAGCCGAGCCGGCCCTACCGCATTCAATCTGCGTCAGAATTCAGAGCGATACGTATAGCTCAGTAGCTAATTAGCTCCGACCATTAATCACCTCGCATTAAACAAGATCAGCTCGATTACAATCACCACGAACTGCACTGCACCTGCATGTCGCAGATCGATGACTGCTTGCTTCTAGTCACCAAATTCAGAAATTAAACCTGCAGTCCTTCGACTGCACTTTACGCAGTTAATTACACCGGCCCGTTCTCGAGTTTTCAGTCAAGTAAGATTAATCTGTATGATCTGTGTGCGCGCATGGCAGGTGGCAAGGAGCATCGACCTGGTGTACGGCGGCGGCAGCATCGGCCTCATGGGGCTCGTCTCGCAGGCGGTGTTCGACGGCGGCCGCCACGTCATTGGGTAAGTGAGCTAGCTTCCGCTACTACTCCAGCATGCAGAGTTGTAGACTGCTAAGGGCAGTATTAATTATGATTTCTTAGATAGTGTCTTATGTTGTCGTATCAGCAAAATACTATTTCTAAAAATTATACTTTCAACTTCGATTTTTTAACGGAGGTCTACAGTAAATTTTTTATACATATCTATTATTTCTCTCTCTCTCATCCAATCACTTTCTATCTCCACCTTAGATGTTGTGTAGACATGGTGTCTTACTTAAAACATGATTTCTTTATTTTCTATCCTATCTTTTCTTTAATTTTCTTGTCACATCATATTTTTTCTTACATAGCAGCCTAATAAATGTCTAAGACACTATCCTACGTGAAGAGTTGGGACTACTCTAATTACTGCTCCATACTACCCATCTAGCTCTCTCGAATCCCCAGGAGACTGTCTCCCTGCTTAACTATGTTTAGTTTTAATTAATTACTCGCACTGGAGTAGGTAGCATAGCTTGGTTTGTGGAGTTCATGTGCTGATCACTTCTTTTTGTCATCTTGCTGTCCATGCGCAGGGTAATTCCCAAGACTCTCATGACACCAGAGGTACGTGTCATTTGCGTCTCCTTGCCTGCACCACGGCTACTATATGCTCTTGGCTTCTTGAATTACTTCAACATTTAAAATTCAGTAACAATTATCCATAGAGTTACACACACATAAATGACACCCACAAGTTCAGGAGCAGTCGCTGACGTGCGGATCCTGTCTGATTTCCAGTCAACAGGGTTCGTCACTCATCCGTGAATAAAATGATCAAGTTAAGGTTTTTAAGGTTTTAAGGTTTTTGTTTAAGGTGAGGTTAAGGGGGCATAGAAGCGATAATAATCAAATGGGGGCTTGGGAGTTTGGACCCTTGAACAACAGCTGTGTTGGAGTCACAGGGGACATGGCACTTGGCAAAAGAAAGAATCCCATCCTGAGAGAGCTAGTTGTGATCGAGAGGTGACTCTAAATGCTCTTTTTCCTGGCACAAATCGAAATCTTGGCGTGAGGGTAAACAAGTCACAAAAGTGCAGCTTTACAGATGTTAATTTCTAACCCCAAAAAGTCTTGCCGTGGCATCATCCCGTTCTGCCTGATTACCAGTAGGAGGGCAGAAAAAATGTTTCTTTTTTCTTTCTTTTTGGCCTTCTTGATGCAAGAGAAGCCTGTTATTCTAAGCAGAAGTAGAGGGCACTGCCTTTGACTGTCCCTGATGTCTTGCCCAGAGGAATGTTTTGCAGAGTGTGAAGTTTCAGAACTGTTTTTCTGGGGAAACCAATTCAGAAAAGTGTGTTTGTTTCTTTGCAAAAGAAAACTTTGGGAGAAAAGTGTATAGTATTACTGATATTCCTTCTGGTGAAAAAGGGATATATTGTACTAGTCTTGCTGCAAAGGAGTAGAATTGTTCTCCTGCACCAAAATAACTACCAGTAATTTCAAGAATTCTGTGATATGCATTGACCTGTCAGCTTCAGAGAGAACAAAACCACCCAAGCATAAATGATCCATCATGTGAGCTAGAGAATGGCAGTAGTAATGGCTCTGTACTTTTGTGGTTATCTTGTATGACATGTCACTAATAGATGCTGTACTACCATGTCACAAAGAATTAAAAGCATGGTTCAGAAGCACCATCCATGCTCATCTATGGGCTGTGCATCAACTTGCTGTGGTCCTCTTTCTAGTTGGCCCTTTTACCATTCTCCAAGGAGGCAAAGAGGACTTGTTAAATCATCCAGTGCCATTTCTTGCTCCCTGGAGCACAATCATGCCTTCTTGAGAATGTACAAGCTCCTACTAGTGTTTGTCTGCACTGCACATACACCACCACACAGTCACAAGAGACCAAGCATCATGGCATGCCAAGAACTTCTTTTTACTGTTCCCTTTTTAGGATGCATTGCTCATCAGAATGATAGCTGATTGCCAACAATTGCTCATTGTTTCTGGTCAGATAAGTGGTGAGACAGTTGGGGAGGTGAGGCCAGTGGCTGACATGCACCAAAGGAAGGCAGAGATGGCAAGGCAGTCTGATGCCTTCATAGCCCTACCTGGTGAGTCACACATGTTAACATTCAGTAGGTGTCTGCAAATTTACCTCACCAGGTTCAGGTGAAAAATAACATTCAAGGCTCTGCAGGGTAACTGTAAGAAATCCCTGACAGAGAGTTACAGCTAAAATGGGGGCAAGTAGTAACTTCTGTCCCTGCACAGTGTCACATGTCTGAAAATTAATAGATAACTCCAGGTCCAGGGGAAGATGGGGCTACCTGTGAGTCATCCCCTTCCTAGTGCAACCAATAATTGGAGCACTGTAAGGATTCTTTGACTGAGTAGATGGATGTGTCAAACTGAAAACTATCTGTCCTCCTTTGTGTGCACCAAATATTCAGTGTTCAATTGTTCACCATGTGAAGTGCCAATGCAGGAGGATATGGGACTCTGGAGGAGCTGCTTGAGGTGATTACATGGGCACAGCTGGGCATCCATGATAAGCCGGTACTGCATGCTACTAAACCCTGATGCTTTCTGCAATACTAACATATTAATACTTGGGATTTACTAGATCAGCGAGAATTAGTATGGCTGAACATGTCTGAATATGTTGCCTTTTTTTCTGAATCATCAGGTCGGCCTGCTCAACGTGGACGGGTACTACAACTCGCTGCTGACGTTCATCGACAAGGCGGTGGAGGAGGGGTTCATCAACCCCTGCGCTCGCCGCATCATCGTGTTGGCTCCGACGGCGCAAGAGCTGATGGAGAAGCTAGAGGTAGAGACAGTAGCCACAGTCACGTACACAGCTAGACCTAGCTTGCATGTTTCAGGTTCTTGACCTGATCTGAACCTTGCATGCAGCTACTGATGCCAAGCTCGAAACTTATTTTTGGCAGGAGTACGTGCCTTACCACGACAGGGTGGCGTCGAAGCTCAACTGGGAGATGGATCACCTAGGTTACTGACGCATGCAGCTGCAGGAAAAGCCAGCCATGCATATGGCAATCGATCAGACTGATGGAGGAAGAAGGACCATAGACTTGGACTCTCTCTCTCTCTCTCTTGACAACATGGTGCAGCTAGCTGTCTGGAGTGCAGGATCGATTCATATCGATGGAAGGTTTGGTTGATTGTAGCAAGAAATAGCTTCCATGCTTGCGTCCATTTTGTATATGTTTGATTCATCGATCTGGGGACAGCTCGAGTACTGTAGTAACTTGGGTTGCCTCTTCTCTCCTGCATGCTGTCCTACTCGATCGATCTCTGCTTAGTCGTGTTCCAGTAGCATATCTATCTATGTCAGTAATTTCGAGATATATCCAAAAAAAATCGATTGACCACATAAAGTTGTTTTTTACTTGTTATACATTGCAGAGTTCTTGCTTGGGTTATTAGCGTAATTTGTTTTTTTTGCTTTCACGAACGGCGAGCATGAGCCGGGGTGTTCTCTGTAACTGTAAGTCAGTAGTAGACGCACGAGGATTAGAACAGTCTCAATATTTATATCTATAGTATTAGATATTAAATAATATAATAAGAGAGTTATGCTATTAAATTAGTATATTAAATTAATACTGTGTATTGAGATTACAGGTTTCACGTTAGTTTCTACTGACATAGAGAATATAGAAATTACTCATAGAGTTTAGCATTAGGTCTACTCTTACAACTGAGTCGTGTAGAATTTAGAGCATCACCGGTGGTGAATCGGTGTATAAGAGAAATAGGTGAACTATAAAATCCGAAGATCTCTAGTGGTGCTAAATCATGACTGAGATGTACATAATAAAAAATTTTAGTTTCTCTCTCCACTGGGTTGGGCAACGAATAGTTGGGCTGAGAATTGTGTTATTTATATATTGGAGTTGGTTGTTGAGTGGGAGTTATGACAGTTATTTTCTACTGTCTACCTGGGTTATTTAATTGTCATACACCAGCTCTAGTTTTTGTACCGATTCATCTCACTTTATTATGATTCGGTGTATTTCAGTGGTATGAATCGGTGTATTGGGATACCAGCCCAGTCAATGCACCAATTTGGAAAGATCATTGGAGATGCTTTTAGTCTATCGACTTTCAAAACCAATAAAAATAATTCTCATCGGTTTGTCCTCTCATGAAACTAAACATGCCATCTAATTTATTATATAAATGGTTTTAGTATTTTTAACTTTTTCTTAAATATAAGTTGCTTTAGAACTTTTAGTCAATTTCTTGTTTTTTTTTCTATGTTTGCTCTTATAAAATAAATAATATTCACTCAAAAATAAATAACTCACATTATAAATGAACTATGTCATTTGAATTGATTTTTTAAATTATATACACAACTACAAAACGGGCTTTAAAAGAAATTAGAGTAGTGAACATAGCATTTGATTTTTAAGACACGTTTTTTCCCCAAGGGGTATATTGTCTGGGAGGTGGTGATGGACCAGAATTCGGCACTCTTGGGGTTCTTTGAAACACAAGATTTAAAAGAGTACTCTATACATGTGAATTCTAAAAAATTTAGAACACAAAAATTTAAAAAATGATTTGTTTCAATAGTTCATAAATGAGCATAGAAACTTATAGAGAGAGAAGAAAGAAAGAAGATGCATTTGACTTCTCAAAGAAAAAAATAAAATAAAGTTTGAGTTCATGTTCTAGCTTCCTATAGAAGTTGAAATTGATCATATATCCTCCCACTAGTCAGAAATATAGGATATATCCTCCCACTAGATGTAAATTGATAATATATATTATCTAGGTTATTTCTCTATCAAATACCATTTTATACTCTTTAAATTGTATTCTTACATATTTTTGTGTATTTATCATTTGAAATGACTAAAATACCCATAATACCACTTGCAAATATTGTGTCATCTGCTACTTCTGCCACTTTCTTTCTTCCCTCTGCAGTTTTCTCATTAGATTTGGATTTAGTGTTCCTGTCTGCATTGAAATTAAAGAACGATCCCTGTTTTCCCATGCTGCTGAGTGGTAATGTGTAGTAATTAAATAACAATCCCTGTTTTCCCATGCTGTTCCCGGTGAAGAAATCAGCAGTACTAATTTTCTAGTTACAGAGATCCATGTTGCAGGGGAGGGCAGCTATGAAAAGGTCATGTCATTCTGCCTACAAATTAATACTCTCTGTTCTGCCTGCTACTTCAAATGCTATAAGATTATTTTAGTTATTTCGAGCGACGAATACAAAGAAAGAAATATGTAAGAATACAATTTAAAAAATATAAAATAATATTTGCTAGAGTATACATCATAAGGGAGTGTATATTATCAACTTACATCTAGATAAGGTAAGGATATATCCTATATTTTTTATTAGTGGAAGGATATATAATTAATTTCCTCTGAGGTGGAGGACATGAATCCATGGGAATTTTTCAAGATTCAATTCTATGTTCTAACCTAGATAGAAAAATTCTAAATGAGAATACTTTAAAATTTCCATAAAATTCATTCATTAATCCAAATAAGCCCTGCCCTATGACAAATGGGTCCCACCACCACCTGACCCTGCTCTAACAACATTGTGTCAAACCTCCGTATGTACCGTGAGACGATGAATTTTTTCATCTCGACAAGAAAACATTCTTGTTCTTTTAAATATCATGTAAGTAATTATAAAAATTCTTAATTCTTAAATCATTGGAGACGGACGATGTGCATTTATTTTATTTTCTTTCTTTGTTTTTTTGAGAGGACGATGTGCCTACATTTGGTTTGGAGGCGTGGAAAAGAAAAAGAAAAATCCTAACGAAATGAGCCGCTGCGGGCTGCCGCTCCTGCCTCCTTCTGGAACCTTCCAGAACAAGCCAGCCGGCCCAGCTTGCACGGAACGAACCAAGCGCGCCTCCTCCTCCTCGGGTAATCCCGGGCCTGGTCGACCATGGTGAGTTCCCTCGCGTCCCTGATCCCTCCCTCTTCCCGTCCCTGCTCGACCTGCGGATCCGTGCTGTCTACGCGCGTGCGCGATGTTGTGTTTTTGGTGTTGTCTCGAGAGAAGATGTAGAGATCCGTGGAGGGATGCTGAGGGCTGGTGCGACTCACCGGATTCGAGGCCATGGATATCCGTGTGAGATCGTGGGTCTCTCCATGTGATGGGTTGCTGCAATCGCTCGATGAAGAGGGGAGGGAGTAGATACATCTGGGTAGGAGGCGTCGGGGAGGGGAAGAGCATCCGATCCCGGCGACTGTGTTCACCGGAATTCTCGAGGGGAAAAATCGAATAGAAACAGCAAAAGGGCTTTACCTCGCAGTGCCGTATCTTTCCCGTACGTTAAGCTGTATAATGCATTGCCTGCGCAAGGGGCGAATCCAGAACAAAATTAATCCGGTGTCCATGTATATCACTATATGATAAATTAAATATATAATGTTCTCAATGTCAAGCGATATAAATTTAATAATAATATATACTCTCTCTAATAAAAATACATAACTTTCTGACCAAAATATGACTAAACTTTTGAATAGATTGATACTTTTCTAGACAAATCATCAATATTAGCCCATTTCTTTTTACTCCTTGGATCTTTCAGGTGTCCTATTAGTTAAGTCAAAGGGTGTCCCACACATATCTATATAAACTCTAGTACTTAAAAAATCAAAACTTACCTGTGTCCTGTGTATCATGTTGCATCTACGTGGATCTGCCCCTGTCTGCGCCATTGATTCGGCATTGAACAAGTTGTGAAACTTTCTCCCACTCGAAAGGAACAAAGGACCAGTGTTGTTGAAAGCATGTGATTCCAACTGCATGAAATCCATTTAGGATGTGCTGCTTATTTACATTGTTTTCGGTTCTGACTTTCAGGCAGGGAAGCTTATTGCAAACTTGATTGTCATGGGTTCTGGGATTATAGGAAGGGCTATGCTCCAAGCATACAGGTAAGCACTTGACAGTGAGTTTTTTTTCACGCTTGAGCTTCGTTGCAGCCCATATAGATAGAGGCTACCACTTTGTTTCATGAGTAGATAGAAACTAGAAAGATGAGACGCATATTGACAGCTGCAAATTCAGCAGTATTACGTGGATCAACAATTTCTCAAAAACTAAAATGAACAATAATTTTGTGTTTTGTTCTGTATTTTGTCTAGTTTTGGCAAATGAAGTATAGGCAAAGGGGCTGCCAAGAATTTGTCAAATAAAATACTTTCCACAGGTCTTCTTTAATGACATTCCAACACTTTTTTATAAAAATTATTGATGAAACCGTCTGGCCAAGGAGCTTTGTCATTAGGCAGAGAGGTGATCGCATCGTACAACTCTTCCATGGTTACTTTCCGTTCCACCACAAGCAAGTCGAGCTTGTTAGGGTAAAGAGTGTCCCACGCAAGAGAACAGGATCTTGGGGTTGGTTGACCAATTTGGTTTATGAAGAAATTTTCTAGAATTTGCACCTTGGTGGAGTGATCGGAATGCAAAAGGTTATCATCTTCCAGTAACGGAATGAAGTTATTTGATCTGCGGCTGCTCATTTTCAAATGGAAGTATTTTGTGTTTGCATCTTCAAGTTTCAGCCAAGTTAATCTGGATCTCTCGCGCACCATAATGTTTTGGATAGCGGCAAGACCCAATAGGTTTTTGCGGAGAGAAACAAGCAGCACTCTCTCTCTTCAAGAGCTAAAGGTCGAGATTCCTGGGCTTGGTCCATCAGCCGAATTACCTCAACCTCAATGAAAAAGCGCAATCTTACATTGCCAATTTTAGATGAGCTCCAGCGATTCAGGGTAGCAACGAGTCTTTTCAATTTGGCATGAAAGCGAAATAAATAGTCCGAAGATGAGGTTAGCTCTATTTGCTAGGAGTGCAAAATGATCTCCATGAAATCATCCATCAGCAGCCAGAATTTTTCGAAGCAAAAACGAGTTGGTTTTGGAGGCTTTTGCAATTGAAACAGGAAGGGTGCATGGTCTGAAATCGCTGAGGACAGAGTATTAAGGAATGCTCCGGTAAACGAGGAGAGCCAACTAGCCAAACTAAAAATATGGTTGATCTTAGAGAGAGTTGGGTTTGCCGCATTATTACTCCAGGTATAACGCCGGCCATGCATCTTCATCTCTTTGAGGAGCAGCCTGTTTATAGTAGCTCGAAAGCTAGTGAACAATCCTCGATTGATGTTTGGCTTGTTTTTATCCTCGGCTCGAAAGAGGAGATTGAAATCTCCTAAGAGCAGCCAACTCAGCAAAGTGTTTTGATGAAGGTTCTCAAGTTCGTGCAAAAACTCTCTTTTCATCGTGGTCTTGTGGAGCATACACACCTGTGAGACTTCACTGGGTGTTGTTCCATTTGTTCCAGATGGTTGCTGTGAGAGAGAAGGAACCCAAGTTTATGGGAATGATCTCAAAAGCCCTATCATCTACAGCCAGCAGAACACCCCCACTGATATTGATTGCGGGCAGATAGGTGAAAGAACACGCAAAATTAGGGCTTAACAGGGAACTGACTATTTGGCTGCTTATCATAGATATCTTTGTTTCTTGTAAACACACAATGGTTGGTGTAAATAAACTGATGAACTGTTGAATGGTTCACTGCTTTGCCGGGGAATTAAGCTCGCGGACATTCCAACAACAGTTTCAAGTGTTCAGACGACATAATATAAGGCAAAAGGCAACAACCAATGCGCATTGCTTGCATTCAAGCTACGCATAAACATCAAAAACCAACGTTGCCTGTTGCAGCAAGCTTGCAGCAGAGACGACAAGTGATAGGAGACTGCTTCTCTTGGCATCTGCGGAGGGGATGACTTCATAGGTGGGCGGCAAAAGCTACCGTAGATGTGATCTCTGACTTAGTTCTAGTCATCCAGTTGATGGTGGAAGCTGAAGCCAGACGGTGTTAGATGCCTGAAGCAGAGCTTGGCCTCCACCAATCGTCACAAGGTCCTTAATAGCTTTGATATCTGTTGGGATGAGTGGTTGCTTGAAGAGCGAAGCAAGTTTCTGTGCATTAGAATTAGAATTAGAGTCAGCTGGTGAAATGGATAACCCTAGTTTTTTAGCAGGAACTGCGACGGCTAGCAGTAGCAATAGTTTTCTGTTTTTTGTTTTTTTACCATAGGTGGTGTTTGCAACACCGGCTGGGGCAGCTTAAGAGAGACCTTAGCCAGGAAATCGTCCAGCCAACTGTGGAAAGAATCTACATTTTTGACCAGATCCACTGGAGAATCAAAGTGTTGCACACCTGAACCCTAGCCACAAGATAAAGCAGAAGCATGCAAAAAAGCATTAGAAGCTTCTAGCCTCATTGGGTCCATTGAAGCTACCTGGCTAGTAGCAAGAATTGTATCCAACTCTGGCAGTAAAAATGATGCGTCTAAAGTTAAGTATGATTTGTTTCCACAACTTTCACGGGGGAATCCCGAACACTGACCTTGGGGACCAGTCCTTCACGGCGTTGCTGGAGTGCTGGCGATGTCCAGAGTCTCTAGAGTCACTGCAAGCCCTAGTTGTCGGATGAAGGACGTCAATCTCATCCCTGTAGCCGATACGGGCTTAGATTGATTTTACGCGGTGCCTCCGAGAATGGCCCTGGTCGCGATCACCATCATCATTGTCGTGTAAAACCCGTATCTTTGAAATAAATCAAAAATATATTTGAAATCAAGTTTAAGTTCGAAATTCGATTCAAGTGATAGTGCCAACATAAAATTTCATTCTAGAATAATAGTAATTACTATTCACAATCTGGCAAAAACCATTTCAAGCCTTAAAAATTCCCTTTCTCCTCCAAATCAATTTTCGACGCCATTCTAAGCTGAAAATACTATTACAAATCCGAAAACACTATGGCACTTAGAACCTTTGGCAATGGTGAAATTTGAAATTAAACATATGCTGGACAATCGAGACATCAAGCCAAAATTAATGTGGCATAAACGTGAATGCCAAATACTCGCATCATCATTAATATTGCCATAAATATAGTTTACTGACTTATTGCTAAAATCTGAAATGGAAAAACAGAACAGGCCTCCACAGTCATAACCTTTACTAATGAATTATTCATGTTTTGACAAGACTAATTTATTAGACTCTTAAACTTGTCCTTACACAGAACGAAACCGCTAACATGATTCTTGTTGATAGTAGGGACATGCTGCATGTTCTTCAGTTACACGATCTTTTCTAAAGTAAACTTTAGATTTATCATGCCAACACCATAAACAGAAACATGTGACCCATTCTCCATTAGGACGAAAGAATCCTGAAAGGCCTGGTAAGAAAAAAACATAGGGATGTCAGCATATACATGAACATTGGCATCCGTATCAAACCATCAGCTGGTAGTTTGAAAGACTGAAAGTATAGTAGGTAGATTACCGTATCCATCCTCAATATTGTCCATGGTCACCATGTTGACATTCTTTGCCCTTTGCCCTTTGCAGTCTGCAAGATCTGGACAATCCTTAGAGAAATGTCCCAGTTCACCGCAAGTGAAGCAATTTAACTCGGTTTTATTTTTCTTCTTCTTAAAGGTGGTCTTCATAATTTTGGAAGGCTTATTTTTTCCTTTGCTCTTATTATATGGGAACTTCTACATCATGTTGGCGCTAGTCTAGCCCTCGCCTCCTTTCTCAGAAGTCTCCTTTGTCCGAGCTTTCTCTTCAACATTACGAGACGCTATCAGGTTTTCAACTGATATCTTCTGTCTTTGATGTTTTAGAGTAGTGGTGAAGTTTCTCCGTGAAGAATGTAACTTTATAATTATGCAACCAGTCATAAACTTATCGGGTAGAGGACACTTAACGAGGTCAAGTTTCTTTATAGTGCACACAACCTCATTAGTTTGTTCCACCACAGAGCAGTTATTCACCATCCTGTAGTCATGGAAGCTCTCCATGAGGTATAGCTCACTGCCTGCATCTGATGCGTTATATTTTGTAATCAGAGCATCTCATAACTCTTTCGCATATGTCACGGTGATGTAAACATCACACAGACGGTCAGAGAGCACACCTAGAATGCATCCCACGAAAAGATTATTAGCCTTCGCGAATTTCTTTTACTCATCAGAAGAAAGTTCGTCTTCAGATTTGTCAAGTCTCACTTCCCATACATTCATAGCAGTAAGCTAGAGACGGACATTTGCTTGCCATCTTTTAAAATGCACACCAGAAAAGATTTTCGGCCTCAATATAAGGTTTTTGGATTGTTGGATAATTAGGCAATTGCAAGATTAAATTCTGAACTAGATAAATTATAGCATCCACAAGAACTAGCATGTACACATCTAACACACTAGTAACACAAGAACATCGCAATTATGATCTCACTAAACATGATCAAGAACCATACAAAAAGGCGGCGCACGTACTGTAAGGTAGTCGAGGAAGAAGCCGCTGTCGGTGCAGAGTTACTCCTGTTGGTGTCGGATCGTAGCACTCGATGGCGACCGACGGTCAACGTAGATAGAAAGCGCGCCGTGTTGATGGACGTGAGCAGTCACGCGGAGCATTTCTTAAAAACCTTATTTACCCTCTCTCGGTGCAGGATTACAAAGGCGACATGTTTCGGGCCGGTGCACGCCGGCAGGCAGGATGGAGTAGGTTACGGTGGCAGCGTAGCAGAGAGGAGAGGCAAAACCCTAGGCATAGTTTGATCTGTTAAGTCTTATTTTCGGAAGCTACAAATTGGGTATTTATATGAGAGCTCGTACGATCTTATGTCATGATCGTGATCTCAACCGATTCGGTTTCCATATCTCAGGCTTGCCAAATTTTCAAAAATCTGAACGGCAAAAGGAGGCCGCGTTCTCGCAAGGCGAGGAGCCAAATTTTGGCGGACCATTCACGCAGGTGCCGCGCGGCCGCGAAGCCCTAGCCCTGACTCGGTCCGAGCCCGAGCCCGAGCCTAGCCCAGCCCAGCGAGGCGAGGTGAGCGAGCGTGCGCTTGTGGTATTCCCTTTCTCTCTCCTATGCACATAGCTTAGTGGGACAGAGACAACCTGTTGGAAATGTGACCTGGGTACCCCGCAATTGGGTTTATCAATCCGGATCAAGGGTAGGCCAAGACTAGCATTGATCGTCCGGTATGGCCCATGGAGGGGGGTTCAACACCGATAAGAAAGGTTGAGTCCTTATCAGATAGTCGAACTCTAGATATAGCATAAAAAGATTTATTCGTACCAGAATCCTTGTAATTAGGGATTTAGCACCCGAGTTTAATAGGTAATCCTAGATCGACTCGGGATAGAGTCCTGAGTTATTAGGTTTACCTCCTAAGTATATAAAGGAGGCAAGACAACTCTCAAAGGCATCTAGCTTCATCATATTTTTCTTACTTTTGATGCCCTTAAGCTTCCATAGCTTAATTGCGCTGTCTTGTAAGTTTCACCACCATATTAAACACCAAAACACTGGATGTAAGGTTATTATCCTTCGGGAGACCCGAACTAGTATAAACATTGGCTCTTATGTTCTAGAGTCGACCATCGGATTCGAATGCGCTGCGTTTCCCTTACATATATCTAATGACCACCTCGGGTACCCCTTGGGTGGACTGCTCGGTGATTCACCGACACAACTCCACTATATAAGTTGATCATCCTCTACCTACACTAGTAATATAGGACTAAATATTTTCACCATCCTCTCGTATGAGTGGGCCTTTAAAATTTATTTAGAATTTCTAAAATAAAGAAGTAGGCCAAGCTCATAAATTCCAGCAACAATCAGCATCAGAATCCTGCACACTCCAAATGTCTGGTCCAAATGTTCAGTCGAATGTTGCCTAAACCTGATGGGGGCATCAACACATTATATTCTGGACACATCCATGCATCATACACGCTCCTTTCAGTTTGGTTTAGGCTTTACCATGTTAAGGATCAAGCAGTGTCATTGCCAGATGAGCTTTAGGGTGAATAAGATGTGCCGAGCATGTGTGTGTCTCGAGTTAAGAAGTCCAGCTTTTGGGTTATTGGGCCACAGTGGGCCGTGTAATGCTGTGTTAAGTCTGAGCATGAGAGTGTTGAGTATAGCGTGAGAGTGTTGAGTATATAAGACTTCAGAACATTGTAAGCACCATCTTGAACCAGAAGAAAGAATAATACCGGCGGTTGGCTCGGCCGGAGGACTTTCTCCCAAGCTTGTCAATACCATTCCGGAACCTATTCCGGTTTGGGTCTAGAAATGGAATGTTTCGG
>KE371682.1:758278-772124 GCA_000418225.1 Zizania latifolia | reverse complement strand
TCGGTCGTCCGTGTACCTGAGTCGCACCGGTCGACACCACGACGGATCCCGTTTCCCTCGTCGCTTCAGCTCCACGCACCCGGATTGGACCGGTACGCCTTCGCGACCCCTCTGTCCGACCGACGTCCATTCGTGTACCTAAGTCGCGTGCGAACTCCATCACGGTCGAGGTCTCTTCATCTCTCTTCTCTTCTCAACGCTTCACGTCTTCTTTCCCCGTTGACAATCACTCATCATCCCCATAGTATACACCATGGCTCCTCAGCTAGCCGATAATTTTAAATTTTTAACCCCGTTGGCCTAGGAACCCATGCGCGTGAGGGATCATGGATCGTTACCTTCTAACGTGAGACACGCTAGTGCAGCAGAAGAAGATTTAAAGAAGCGCGTCCTCACTCGTTCTCTCCTTGCCTCGCCCGCTTGCCGACGACCAAGTCAATGAAGCCCAGCGATCTTCACATGAAGAAGATGACGAGTGCTGCTATTCGAGCAGCACCTCCACGAAGTCCACAAGTACAGGGACGAAAACACTCCACGCCGGAATGCTAGCACCACTCGTGAAGTTTCTAGGGTTTAATCACAACCTTTGTGATCACTTGGGAGAGAGAAGAGGTGGCGGCTAGGGCTAGGGTAGAGCAATAGCAGCAGCCCCTTGCGTGCCACCCTCTCCTCCTTTATATAGTGCCCAGCATGGGCCTTTTAATCCGAATTAAAAGCCCAACAGATCTAATCTGCGCACCCCGAAACTTCCGGCTATAGCCGGAACTTCCGGTCATCGGAACTTCTGGATCCTATCCGGAACTTCTGAAATTACTCTTCTGTATCGAATTAATTTGGGTCCGGAACTTCTGGTTACAACCAAAACTTCCGAAACAGACCTTCTGTATCGAATTAATTCCGAACCCGGAACTTCCGAAACAGACCTTTGTATCGAATTAATTCCGACCCAGAACTTCCGGTCCAACCGGAACTTCCGGTTCGTCCAGAACCCGGAACTTCCGGCTACAGCCATAACTTCCGGTTCATCCATAATACCGAACCCTGGGGCTGGCCCGGAACTTCCAATCCGATCGGATATTCCGGATGCTCTAGAACCCGGAACTTTCAGCTACAGCCGGAACTTCAGGTTCCCCCAGAATTTTCTTGGGCACAATTCCATCAAATGCCCCTTCATTGTGCTTCGCTCAAACCGCCTAGGCTCATTTAGGCTGTCGACCCTCAAAGGAGAAGAACTAAGGCACACCTGCTACGCGGAGCACCTTCGGCGGTACTACGCATAATACCAAACACACTAAAGCTGTGTAAGCGAAGGTCCCTTCGAATAAAAGCCCCTCGAGGTAGGCTTCCTGGCAAGGTAATATGCATCCCCCGGGGAGAAGGTTTGCATCTAACCTAACCACGAGCATATTGTCGTAGCGATGGACGCATCGTGATGACAATGAGGCCTCGATGGTTTGGTGGTGTGCGTATCAATTCCGCTACCTCAAGCCATAGGCTCGGCGCGAGACAAATAAAGTCTAACACACGTACGAGTGCATCACACTTTGGTGTGAAGCCTAGAACCCAATGTTTGATGGTCGCTCCCTTAGTAAGGCTAACGGCACTGACTTCGGGATCCTTTACGAACCCTAAATTTTTTTAGTGTGACCTACTCCGCCATTATCGCTACACAGCGCCCCCAAGCCCAAAGCGGTATAAACAAGGGACTCCGAGCAAATAGCTCGAAGCATCCCCTCGAGGTCCCAAGCGACCAAACATTAGAAGCCTGGCTTCGAATGATCACCTCAACTCATGTGGCTCGACACCATGCTCGAAGCCTAGCTACGACTTATTAATACTACTCGTAGCACACATTCGCAAAAACACATGCCCACCACGAGCAAGGGGAGAGCAAGGAGTACGTATGTGTTGGAGTGTGCTTTGGCATAACTTCAGTAAATAAAATCAACTAAAGTATGCCTCGAGCAAGAGAATGCATCAAACACACATTTATTCACGTTTGACTCGAATTATAAATACAAAGTACCACATCAAGTACACTTTGATTACAACAAAGAAAGGAAAAAATCATGAATAAGCACTGTCTAAACCTAGTAGGAAGCGAGCCCCCCCCCCCGCAAAAATAGCTGGCCCTCTTTTCTTCTTGCTCTTCTTAGAGCGAGGGCCCCCTCGGGTCAAAGAAGCTTCGTCCTTGCGTGAATATCCTCGCTTCGCTGCTCACTAGGCTCTATGCTCTTCTTAGAGGTCCGCCCAGGTTCGAGTTGCCCGGGGGCATGAGTCGAAGGCCGAGAAGTCAAGTATTTTGTCGTCAACCGCCTCCGCTGCGCAAGGAGGTTGTGCCACTTTGGTTTTGGGAACAACATCATCAAAACTGGCGAAGTCAGGAGATGACGACGGGCTATGAACCCTAAGGGGCTCCGTCTTTACTGAAGTTAGCAATTCACGAGCTACTTCGATTAAAATCTCACCGGTAGGACCTTGCGGAAGTCTAAATCATGGTCGGCCCTCAGACCTAGTTACTTCGTAAATGACCCACTGATGATAAAGTGCCTCCGATGCTTGACATCAGTATCAGCATTCACAGCTTGATCCTGAACACAAGTCCAAAATATTCCCGCACTTCATTAATATTTTGTTCAGATTACATCAAAGTATTCCATCAAAATACTGCCGGGAAGCCTAAGATCTACACCTTAGGGGGAGTAGTTCTGAAGCCTGCAGAGGAGCCACCACCGGTGAAGCATGCTGCCCCGTTTGTCGGCGGTGCGTGTGTTGCAGAAGCTCGAGGGCCGCATTCTTCGCTTGGGTCTTCCAAGGTCCTTGGAGCGCGTACTAAGCCCGAGCCACCTCCGGCGCAGGCGATGTCATCCTTGGGCCACCAAAATTGATGTCGACCCCTGAGGTCGCGGCAGCGAGGTGCTTGCAGCCCGCTTCATGAAGGAGCTAAAAGACTACTTGATGGAAATATGCCTAAGAGAATTCTGGGGGAACCGGAAGTTCTGGCTTGAGGCCGGAAGTTCAGGGTTCTGGAGCAACCGGAAGTTTCAGACCAGCCCTAGTTTCATTTTTTGGAGGAACCGGAAGTTTTGGTTGGACTAGAAGTTCCAGGCCTGCCTGAAAAGTTAATTCTAGATGAACCAGAAGTTCCGGATGGAACTGGAACTTCTAAGTCAAAATAAATTTGATACAGAATGTTATTTTTGGAAGTTCCGGCTGGATCGGATGTTTCGGGTCTAGAAGTTTCGGTTGGACCGGAAGTTCTGGACAGAAATAAATTTATACAGAAGGTTATTTTTGGAAGTTTCAAACCTAGACCAGAACTTCTGGGTCAGACGAACAGATTTGATTTGTTGGTCTTTAATACTGATTAAAGATCTATGAGAGGGCACTATATAAGGAGAGGAGGGGCTAGGATGAAAAGGCTGTTGTTGCTGTTGCAGTTGTAGTTGGCTACTGTTGCTTTCGCCCCTACCCTCACCCTAGCCGCCACCTCTCCCCTGGCCTCACCTGCTGTGGCCTCATCTCCCCTAACCTCACGCGTGGTACTAGTATACCAGCGTGAGGTGATTCCATCTCTGTACGTGTGGATACCGTGGAGACACCGCTGCTACTGTGGTGCTAATCTTCTCGGGAAGGTCGCAAGGATACATCGACTTCGCCACCGATGATTGGATGGAGCTAGGCGGAGTTGATCGAGGACATGCTTCCCTAACTCTTCTTCCACTGCCCTAGCGCGTCTCGCGACTAGAGCTAACGATCCATGATCCCATTACTCACATGGTTCCTAGGTTGAATGGGGTAGAAAAAGTTTTGTTTTATGCTAGTATGCTAGCGTAGCCTCCCCGTTACCCAACAGTGGTATTAGAGCCTTCGTGCATAGTGTTTGGTCTAGATCATGCACATATAGGTGATATGTGGTAGACGTAGATTATATCTATTGTTCTTGCGTTAGATTTTTGGAAGTTCCGGGCTCCAGCCAAAAATTTCGGACTAAAATAATCCCAGTACAGAATATCATTTTCGGAAGTTCCGGGTTCAGAAGTTCTGGTTGGACTGGAAGTTCCGAGCAGAAATAAATTCCATATAGAAGATTATTTTTGAAAGTTCTGGGCCTTGAGCTAGAAGTTTCGGGCCAAAATAAATTCAATACAGAATGGTGATTTTGGAAGTTTCGTACTTTGAGCTAGAAGTTCCGAGCTTTGGCTGGAAGTTCTGGGCCTTGAGCCGGAAGTTCTAGATCCACTTTTCAGTCACGCATAGATTCTACGTCTAACTTGTTTTTACAGAGAATGTTGTGACTGGTATGGCCTTGTGATGTATATGATGCATACGTGTAATTTTTATGGCCTACATGTCATGGTTAATTATAGCCTAAGACTGTTCTACTGTTATACGACATGCGTATCGACATGTGATGCTTCTTCTCATGTAATTTGTATAGTGCTATTAGATATAATAGACTCATACAAGATCATGGAGGCTTCAAGCGTGATGACCCGAAGGACAGGAACCGTGGAGATGGAGATCACCATGTAAGAATGGCCATACTATGTCATAGTTAATATGATTGCCTGTGATGTTTACTTATGTTCCTGTCATACTATTCTTTCATGTTTTGTATGCGGTAGGCATCGTTACCATGTTAGAATAGTTTCCCTCAGAAAATTAAGAGTCATTGATGCCCTTTCTAATAGCTGCACCTACGAAGGTTTTGATCATTGCATGATAGATCTGCCAAAGCAGAGTGCCATCTTTTATCTTAACCAGCTAGGGTGGATGTCGGACATCCACAAGCTTAGTATTGGTTTACTTAACAAAGCTATCAAAATGGTTTTGGGCTTTGGGGCATGGAGTTGGGCGTCGAGGCATTGGATGCCACCCCAACGAACAAGACTCACATAGGAATGTGATTAGCAAAGGGTTGCTTAACTATGTCACTAATTTTCTAGCAATGATACCAAAGCTCACTAGAAGTTAGTTGAATATGGATCTTGTCCCACTACATGTCGTAAGAGAGAAAACGATTGTATATCATGTAGTGGAGCATCTTCTATTTGATAGAAGATTCACATAGCATAGTGTTGAAACTTATATTTTTCTGTTGTAAACCATGGCATCTACTGCTAGTAACACTTCCAGTTTTAATTTGCAATCGATTCTTTATGGAGCAAACTTTATTGATTGGTATAGAAACTTTAGAACTATTCTCAAACATGAGAAAAAGGAATATATTCTAGAGGTTCCCTATCCAGATGAACCAGCTAATAATGCATCTTCAGCTGATCGGAGGGCTTATGAGAAGCACACCAATAATTCACTCGATGTTAGCTGTCTCATGCTTATCAGTATGTCCTCTGAGCTTCAGAAGCAAAATAAGAATAGCGATGCCCATGATATGATTGTGGGACTCCGAGGCATGTTTGAGAACCAAGCTCGGGCTGAGGTACAATGCCTCAAAGTCCTTGTTTGCGTACAGAACTGGTCATTGGCAGAGGAACTATAAGTTGTACTTGAAAGAACTCAAGAAGAAGAAGGGAAGTAAGACTTCCATTTCTACTTCAAGTATAAATGTTATTGAAATTAATCTTGCTACCTGTCCAAATGATTCATGGGTATTTGATACCGGATCGATGATTCATACTTGCAAATCGTTGCAAGGACTGAAAAGGACTAGGAAGTGTGCAAGAGGCGAAGTGGATGTGCGCGTCGGCAATGGTGCAAGAGTTGCTGCATTGGCTGTTGACGTTTATTCTTTGTCGCTACCCTCAGGATTAGTTTTGGAATTGAATAATTATTATTTCATTTCTGCCTTGGACAGAAACATTATCTCTTCTTCATGTTTGGAGTAAGATTGTTATGAATTCATAATAAAGAACAAGTGTTGTTCGATATTTTTGAATGGTATGCTCTATGGTACTTGTCCATTGATGAATGGATTATATATTCTGAATCTTGAGGATATAAATGTTTATAACATTAATACGAAGAAGCATCGGCTTAATGATTTGAATCCCATCTATGTTTGGCATTATCGTTTAGGTCATATAAATGAGAAGCGTATGTAGAAGCTCCATAAAGACAGGCTTCTGGAGTCATTTAATTTTGAATCATTTGACACATGTGAGTCTTGTTTACTTGGCAAAATGACTAAGACGTCTTTCACTGGTCAAAGTTAGAGGGCAAATGAATTGTTGGCTCTTGTACATACAGATGTATGTGGACCAATAAGTTCTACAGACAGAGGTGGTTTTTAATACTTCATTACTTTTATCGATGACTTTAGTAGATTTGGTTGCATCTACTTGATGAGGCATAAGTCAGAATCATTTGAAAAGTTCAAGGAGTTCCAGAATGAGGTACAAAATCATATAGGTAAGAGAATTAAATTTCTACGATTGGATCGTGGAGGTGAATATTTAAGCCATGAGTTTATTGATCTAAAGTAATATGGAATTGTTTCACAGCTGACTCCACCGGGCACACCTCAATGGAATGATAAGTCAATCTGATCTTCCATTGTCCTTCTGGGGATACGCTCTAGAAACTGCTGCTTTCACCTTAAACAAGGTTCCATCAAAATCTGTAGAGAGGACACCATATGAGATATAGACTGAGAAGCGTCCCAGGTTATCTTTTCTAAAGATATGGGGTTGTAAAGCCTATGTAAAACGTTTGAAGTCTGATAAATGCTTCTTTGTGGGGTATCCTAGGGAAACCAAAGGATATTACTTCTATAACCGGAAAGAAAGCAAAGTGTTTGTCGCCTGGAATGGTATTTTTCTTGAGAAAAAGTTTCTCTCGAAAGGAGTTAGTGGGAGCATGGTGCGACTCGAAGAAGTTTGGGAACCACTTGAAAGAGTTTTAGCTCCTATCGAACCGCAACGTGATATGCAAGATGTTGCAGAACCTGTTGTCGAGACACCAGCTCCATGTCGGTCGGAAAGGGTTAGTCGTGCACCCGAGCGATTTGCGTTCTTAACCACGGGGTAGCGTAACATATTATTGTTGGACAATGATGAACCTAAGACCTACTCGGAAGCAGTGATGGGACCAGACTCTGAGAAATGGCTTGAAGCCATAAGATCCGAGTTAGAATCCATGCGAGAAAATCAAGTTTGGAACTTGGTCGATCCACCTGATGGTGTCAAAACTATTGAGGATAAATGGATTTTTAAGAAAAAGATAGACGTTGATGGAAATGTTCACATCTATAAGACACGATTGGTGGCAAAAGGTTTCAGGCAAATTGAAGGTGTTGATTATGATGAAACATTTTCGCCTGTTGCAATGCTAAAGTCTATCTGGATCATCCTATCAATTGCCACATATTAAGACTATAAGATATGACAAATGGACATCTCTGGGTCCCTCGAGATAGTTGGATTGGGAAAGTACATGGCCATGCCACTATGATTAAAGAGTTAATCATGATTAAGGGGATGGGATTTAAGTCTTGCAAGAATTGGCTCTTGTGCAAGTGGGAGATTGATAAAAATATGCCCAAAAGAATTCTGGGGGAACCGGAAGTTCTGGCTTAAGGTCAGAAGTTTCGGGTTCTGGAGCAACCGAAAGTTCCGGTAGGACCAGAAGTTTTGGACCAGCCCCAGTTTTGGTTTCTGAAGGAACCAGAAGTTCTGGTTGGACCGGAAGTTTTGGGCCTGCCTGAAAGGTGAATTCTAGATGAACCGAAAGTTTCGGGTGGAACCAGAACTTCCGGGTTGAAATAAGTTCGATACAGAATGTTATTTTTGGAAGTTTCGGTTGGACCGGAAGTTTTGAGTCTGGAAATTCCGGACATAAATAAATTCGTACAGAAGGTTATTTTTGGAAGTTCCGTGCCTAGACCAGAACTTCGAGGCCAGATGAATAGATTAGATCTGTTGGGCTTTAATACTGATTAAAGGCCCATGAGAGGGCACTATATAAGGAGAGGAGGGGCTAGAACAAAAAGGCTGTTGTTGCTGTTGCTGTTGTAGTTGGCTGCTGTTGCTTTTGCCCCTACCCTAACCCTAGCTGCCACCTCTCCTCTGGCCTCACCTGCTATGGCCGTATCTCCCCTAACCTCACGTGTGGTACTAGCATACCGGTGTGAGACAGTGTTCAAAAAGTCGGGTCTGGGCGCCCGCCTAGGTGGCAAACGGCGCTGGGCGCCACCCTAGTGCCACGCGGAGGCCGTGGGTGACCGGCTGGGCGGGCAGGGTGCCTAGGCGGGTCCACCACGGCCTAGGCAGTTTACCGCAGTGCCTAGGCGCGGCAGCGGTGGTGACTAGATATATTAAGCGCGTGCGCCGGATAGCTCAAGGGGGGAAGTGCAAAAGTGCCACTCGTGAGTCGCCTCTAGGGTTTCAGAGTAGGCGAGCAGCCGTCCCGTGCCGCCGCCTCTACTCTCGCCGTCGGCCGCTTGCCGGGATCCTGTCTTCCGGCCAGGCGCGTCATGTTCCGACCACTCGCGTCGCGCTCTGACGCCGCGCGCCGCGCTTCGGAGCCACGTGTTGTGCTTCGGCGCTGCGCGCCCGCCCTCCCATAGTCTGGTGCTGACATACTTCAGTTCATTTGCTTTCGCCCCTACCATAACCCTAGCCGCCACCTCTCCCCTGACCTCACCTGCTATGGCCGCATCTCCCCTAACCTCGCGCGTGGTACTAGCATACCGGTGTGAGGTGATCTTGTCCCTATACATGTGGATACCATGGAGGCACCGCTGCTACTGTGGTGCTGATCTTCTCAGGAAGATCGCAAGGATACATCGACTTCACCACCGACGATTGGACAGAGCCAGGCGGAGTTGATCAAGGATGCGCTTCCCCAACTCTTGTTCCGCTGCCCTAGCGCGTGTCGCGACTAGAGGTAATGATCCATGATCCTATTACTCGCATGGCTCCTAGGTTGAACGGGGTAGAAAATGTTTTGTTTTATGCTAGCGTAGCCTCCCCGATACCCAACACTCCTTAGCCTGCCACCCTCCCCGCCGTCATGGCGAAGCCCACCAGGATCTTCTCTGTAATAGAGGCGGCGGTCCGAAGGTATCCAAAGCGAGGCCACACCAGATCCCTAGCATCGAAGTCTAGGATCCAGCATACGATCCCCAAGCAAGACAAACACCGCTGAGTGCGTTGATGGCTTTGTTGGCCTCCTAGGTTGCCTCGGCTCTCTCGGCCTCCAAAGCTTCTTTGGCTGCACGAAGCCTCCGAACTTCTTCTTCTAGGGATCTGTTCGCCTAGTGAAGCTCTTCGGCTTTGCTGACGGCCGCAACCCTAGCTTCGCGCTCTTGCTGGAGCTTGCCCCTTAGTACGTTGGCCGCCTCCTCAGCCTGATGATGCGATGCGGAGGCCTTCGATGCCTGCCGGCAGAGGTTCCTGATCTCTTGCCCCGCTAACTCCTCTTGATGATCGACGGCATCGGCCGCATCGTGCACCAAGGCAAAGGCTTATGAAAAAAGAAGATTATAATCTGTAGGGGACTCTCGAAGTATCCTCACACATCGCTCCATTTATCTGAAGGAGGGTGTCCTCGGTGGCCACAGTAAGGTCCGTGTGACGGTACATGGATACCTTGGCCACCAGGCCGAACCTGCTAAGGTCTTCACTGACACGGAGGAACGGCATCCCTAGCGTATCTAGAGGCACTTCTAGGGAAATAAAGGGCCTCATCAAGAGAGCCCTTCTCTTTGGCACCCTGTGCACCTCCACAGCTGGGCTTCGTGGCGAAGCCCTAGCCTCCATTGCCGGGGGTGATTGGCGAGGCCCTTCGTCATCATTGTCCTCATCATCCTCCCCGTTGTCGCTCGAAGAGAACTCGCTGGAATCCTTGTCATCCTCTTTGCTGGAACCTTCTCCAGCGACCTCCATCGCCTCATCGCCGTTTGCCACCTGATCTAGAAATATTCAAAGTCAAAACAGATCAGGGTGGGTCATCAGAATACTTCGCGAGGCATCTGCGTACCTTCTTGCGGGGGAGGTGACATATCCAAGCAGTCTATGGGTTTGAAGAAAGCCAATTGGCCATCACCAGCACAGACCGCAGATGTCACCGACTCTAAGCCCATGTTCAGAGTCAGAGGGGGCTCCGTTGAGGCCGCTGTCGGAGCAAGTCCCGATGAAGGCCCTGATGATGAAGGCGCCAGGAGCTGCGGGCCAAGGGGCTCTGATTCTCGGGGTGAACTTCGGTGGCATTGTGGGGACGGTGGTGGCAGGTCCTTCTTGCCACAGGACCTTTTCCTCTTCAAACCCCCAACTGTCACCACCAGGTCAGGCAATTTTGGAGGTTCAGCCACCGTGCGAGGGCAAACACGGTTGTAGCGTCCCCATGAAACAACGAGCTCTAGATGCTTCTCTTTCTCACTCGTCGTCGAGGGGCCATGACACGCACAGCCGCCTTCATAGCCTTGTCGGGGGTTTGCTGGACCCCCTTGGCTACGGCACAAGCATGGTCATTGGCAAAGATATTTAAAACAAAAAGCAAGGGTTGGGGCTTTGAAGGCTTACCAATAGTCACCAAAGAGACCCCCTTCGGCTCATCGGGCACGGAGTCCTCAAACTCAATCGACCACCAGACCATGAGGGGGCTGATGTGGAGAGTAATGAACTCCTCTGCCAGGTCCCTCATGCTCATCTTTTGGGCCACCATGCGCAGGAGCTGGATCCTGAACTGAATGGTGGCCTTGTTTGACGTCACCTCGGCGTGGCGTCGGTAACGAATGGTGCCATTAGTAGAACGAAGAGGTGAGTCAGCCTCAACGCCAATGTAGAACCACCTCTGATCCCAAGCTGAGTACCACCTCTCGTTTGACGCCTTCGTAGGAAAATACTCTGAGAAGTCAAACCAAAGCTGGAAGTTGATGCTCCCGAAGGCTAACAACCTGGTGATCTTGTCCTCGCCGACACTCCGCTTCGGCTAGTAGTTTGCTTCATGAATGGCTGTGAAGGCATCGGCACGACCCTCACATCCCTCCGCCCTCATCGCCCATTCAAAAATGGTGAGTTGCGCCACCGTGTTCGAAGACAGTTAGGGGAGTTTGAGGTGGAAAAGGTGAAGTACCTCCCCAAAGAGATCTGACACGGATATCCGAAGTTGGCCTCGAAGAAGGCTTCGAAGACAACAGCCTCGTTGCTCCTTGGAGCCGGGATCACTTCGTGCTTCGGGATCCTAAAGTTGATGGACTTATGAAGCTTCCTATCACAGGCCTGGCTCACTGAGTATGCATCAGAGAGTGATTCCCTCAACTCAAAGGTCTCCGCGTACCGGTCTATCAGAAGCCTAAGATGCCGGGGCCCGTAGTGCTTTGATGTTAGCTTCGAGGCTTTGGCTGTGGCTGTGGCTATGGCCTGGACTTCGACCGAAGCTAGCTCTAACGCCACCTACAGACCCTTGCTCTTGGAGGCCTTCGTCATTCTGATGAGGTGCTAGGGGCTTCGAGAATGCGAAGGTGGGTGGCTAAAGAAAGGCCTAAATCTAGAGCTTACAGATGCTACAGGGCTGCTTTAAAGCGTGAGGGTAAAATGAAGTTGGTGAAGGGTTTTTATAGGCGGTGAAAACGCCTCGCGCACCCTCCGGAGTCGCCTTCACTTACTCGCCCAGCACGCTCTGCTGTCTATGATTGGTGGGACCACGGTAAAAAACGGTCAGAATGCGCTAAGGCGCGACGGTTAGGTTTTAGGAATCCAACCGCATTTGGCGATGTTTGGCCTTCCGAGGATGTCCCATCAGCTCTACTGTTCATTTAATGTGTGCAGGATTCACCGATGAAGAGAAAAGGCTGGCCTTCGGAGAACTACAACTTCGAATTGGCTGCTTGAAGTACGGCACGTAATGAGGCGCATCATACCCCTTCATCACTGAAGATCTACATGCGAGGGACTACTGTTGGGGGGAAATACTTGTGCCCAAACAGAGCGGAGCTGCTCTTCGAAGCCCCTCCGAAGGTGAAGCCGCCGTTGTACCTCCAGAGGCCCGAAGCCGTAAGACCTCTTCTGTGATTACGAAGGCCACTTTGGGATTCACAGAAATTGTCCAAAACCACCTGGAAGTAACATCGAAACTAGGGGCTTCCATGCCCTCTCTGACAAGACGTATGATTTGACTGTATCCATACGTGGTGTTACTAAAATACCCCTATGTAATTATTGGTGAAGTTTTTGGTCATACGCGTGGCCTAAGAGATCTGCTTAACTCTAGTGCAGATCATAAATTTACGGTTCGTGGCGTGCCAATCAGTTTGATCCTGCAACTGATAAGATAGACAAGAAAAACGTAAGTAGTAACGCCTATCGGCTATCGAGCCGATGGTCTTGGCATGCATCGGGACGTACATTTAAATAAGATAAATAAGGCGTAGTAATAACATGGTAAAAACTGTATCACGCGACATATCGGATGCATGCCATGAAAATAAATTCAATGTGAAGGTCTATCAGGACAATAGTATCGGCCTGAACCATCTAATCTTTAAAATCGTCTGAAAGTAATACTAGAGTCGATATCGGGATGTAAAAGCAAGACATATATAATAACGCTAGGCCGATGTGTATCGCCCGATTCCGATGCCCGATACAACGATGAGATTAAAACATGTAGAAAGATAACCTATTGGCTTATACTCCAATAGAATCTGACCTCAACATGCCCGATCTGTGTTCGTATTACATTCGCTATAACCGCAAGATTGGACCGAACCAAGACAGTCGCTAAGTCACAGCAAATCATAGTGCTAAACATATCGGAGCACACTTCATCTAGATGAATGATACGCGACGTTAATCAAACACACAGACTAAGATGTCGAACTTAACCGATGAAGCCTTAGACTGAAATATTTGATCTAAACCACGCATCTGATACAGCATGATCGATACATAGACTAAGATGTCGGACCTAACCGATGAAGTCTTAGATCTACTAATCAATACATGTTTGGCGGAACTTACCCTTCGCCGGAGATTGAAGCGATGTAGCCCCGCGGGAGAGCAAGAACTCGCCGATGGCAAGTTTGGCGATGCGCTGAGAGTTGTTTGATCTGTTGATTGATCCCTATTCTAATCTAAAACTTATATATTTATAGTCCGGAGACTTGCCGTCCTATACGGATATGACTGTAACCGATTTCATCTTTATCTTCGTAGCAAAATCTATCCTCTCATTTATCGGCTTCTTTGTATCTTTATCCGGTCACACGTGTGCGTTGCGGATGAGCTTCATTGACTGTGCTTTGACCGGACTCCTTGACTTTCATTGACTGTGCCGAAACTTTGTTGAGCTTGGACCTTACCAAATTTTGTCGTTAACAGTAATATATTGTATATTACCATAGTAGTCGGCTGTATATAGGGGTAAACTAGTATTACCCCATTGTTACCGTGCCTATAAATACCCTCCTCCTTGCATAGTGAAGGGGATCGAACGCTAGTACTACTAATCAATACTACTTCTGCATGAAGGTTATTATCCATTTCAGATGCCTCGGACAGAGTTCGAACTCCTGACCACACTTTGACCCTTCGAGGTTCTAATACTAAAAATCTATTGCGTATTTCCTAATTACGCCAACATACCCTATTAAAACATATTTTATGGTTTATTTAATAAAACTTATTTGATGTTGTAGTTATTGATATATTTCTATATAAAACTACTTCATCCATTATATATTGTAAGTCGTTTGATTTTTTCATAGTCAATTTTTCTTTAATTTTTATCGGTTTTATAAAAAAATATACCAACAATTACAATGTTAAATTAGTTTCATTAAAATGAACATTCAATATGTTTCAATAGTACATTTATTTTATATTATAAATATTAATTTATTTTTATTTCAATTTAATCAAAATTGAAAAAAATAAATTTAAAA
>KE371682.1:652814-679510 GCA_000418225.1 Zizania latifolia | reverse complement strand
GGGGTGGGGGTGCGACGACGGACGCGGTGGTGGGGACGGGCGGACGCGGAGGGGAAATTTGGGCGCTCCTGCGGAGGAATTTTCTGGTGGAGTGGTGTGGCTTTCGCGTCCGGCCTCGTGTTCCAAGCTCGCTTGGCTCTGTTGGGTCTAGGGTTGCCGCCACCGCTCTGGCTGTGCCTCTCTGCACTTCTGCAGTTGGTAGGACCGGAAAAAAAGATCGTAGTTGTGAGTCAGCGAGCTCGTGTTAAGCTTGTTGTACCCAAGACTATCAGACACTTCTATTCCTAGTGCTGATGTAATCTATATTTACTTCATATCTGTATTTGTAGGTACTTAGTACTCCGTAGTTTATTAGTTAATACTTACTCTCTGGTTTTTTATAAGTCATTTTGAATCTGTGTATAATAATTAAGAAATCAGTTTAAATGATTTTATTATTTCTTATTTATTCCGCTTTAAAAAAAGATGAGTTCTTTATTTGTGAGCGGGTGGTATTTATTTAACAAGTGCAAACATATATATATAAGTTCTAAAATTGTACATATTTAGAAAAAATTGAGAAGGCTAAAACAAATTGGAGGTAGTATTGTTTTATTAGTATATGATAAATTAATAACTTTAAATTTAAAAATAATATAAATGTGCTAAATCTTATTATCAAGCTAAACAAGTTTAACAAGCTAGCTGGGGAGCCAAGCTAACATTTTAGTTCATTAGCCCAAAAAGAGAGTTGTAGATTCGTAGAAGAGAATCAGAGTACGCGCGCTACAAAAGGCAGCTAGCCAATGAAATTAAGTGGAAAGAATATAGTACTTTTGTACATACCCCTCCGGGCCCTCCGGTTGTTTTGGCGTGCCCTATCCCAATGTTAGACCATTGCCTTTTTAGGCTATGCTTGCTGCTTCTCCCGCCTCGAAGCGAGACTCTATCTAGATCTCAAAGAATAACGAGCTAGGTGGCCGGCAGGCAAAGAAAGGGGGCGGGCCGGTCGGTCGGGGCCTTGGCGATACGTTCTTCTTTCGAAGCATTTTGCCAATAGAGCGAGGGCGTCCTTTTGGGGCGGGGCGTTTACTTGAAAATGACAATCGCCTATTCCAACAGCGGGAGCCTCGCATGAAAGCAAACTGCCCAATTAAATAGCAGTTGCTTCACTGATGGGCCTAGTGAGGGGACATTGTCCCTCAGTTCTTACCAACCTTAGATGTGTAATTGACATCTAACTTATTATCTTCTTTTTTCATGCAAGTCTGACCTCAGTTGTCCATTTCTTATTTATTCAGGGTACTCTTAGTGGACTTGGTGGTGCTCCTATCAAACCAGAACAACTCTGAACCTTAGGGAAAATAAGGGAATACCACCTAGGCAAACCGACCGAAGGGACTTTACTTATTTGAACCAAACGTTAGCGGCTTAAGCTAAGCCTATCGCGGGCTACGTTGCTGCTTGATCGGTGGGGAGGAAGATCTCAAAGTATGGGGCAAAGGATCAAGCACTTTGACTTTGCTTTGTCCCCTGGGATCCACCACAGGTTGGGTTTGAGAGTCATGTGATGGATGACTATCTAGCACGGTTTAGAGAGCACATGTATGTAGTCTGCGCTAGTGAATGGAAGCCCCCATCACAAAAAAGAAGCCACTCTTCCCACGGCTCTGTCACCATTGACTCTATTTTTTATTATGGTAAAGCATTGTATCAAGATGTCAATCTTAGATCTTATTTCAGTTCGATACGTCCACCTACGATACTCACCTTTGGCTTTCGTCTCGGTAGGTGTATTATTCTACATTTTCCCAAAAGGACATTCATTCATTTCTTTCTTCCCCGTCGACCACTACGACTAAAACGACGCGACAAATCAAGACCCGGAAAGGATAAAGGCCGGTGGTGGGCATTTGGGAAAGTCGGGCCGATCGGGTGTCTTCATTCAAGCGAGGGTACAGAGGAAGAACGAAATAAAGTGAGAGGCCAGGGGCAGGGAAAAGAGTCAAGTCGATCGACCGTGAGAAGCAAAACAAAATTAGGATTTGGCCAAAAAAGATGCAATGTTATGGATACCATGACTAATCACCATCGAGAAAGAAGAATTTTTCTAAATCGCTTCAGGTGAGCGGGGCCTTCAAGCATCCGAAATACGCCGGGGTTGTAAATGACATAGCCTTCCTGATAGAAAATGACGACTCCTTCAGAAAAACAAAGTTATTCAAGTTCTTTTTACCAAAGAAGTCCCGCTCTGACGGCCCGACGAGTCATCTACTAAAAAGGACCCTCCCCGCTGTGCGCCCCTCCTTGAATTATTCGGTCATGCAATACTTTTTTAATACAAAGAACAAAATGCATTTCGACCCCGTCGTAGTTCTCAATCATTTCGTGGCACCGGGTGTGGCTGAACCATCTACGATGGGGGGAGCGAAGGGAGGAAGCTTAGATAAGAGAATACGCTCTCGCATCGCTTTTTTTGTAGAAAGCTCGACCAGCGAGAAAAAGTGTTTGGCCCGAGCCAAAAAGAGGTTGATCCACTTCATTCGCCAAGCGAATGATCTTCGCTTCGCGGGAACAACAAAAACCACCATCTCGCTCTTTCCTTTCTTCGGCGCTACCCTTCCAAGAGATGGGGTTGGGTGTATAATAACCCTTTTTTGAGAAAAGGAATAGAGATGATGATAGAGATCATACTGAGAAAGAGGCAAATTCCGTACGGGTACAACTCTTATTTGAACGAAGTGAAAAAAAAGCGATCTTATTTGTCTAATAGAACAAACACTAATACCTTAATTGAGTCGGTAAAGATCAAATCTGTTTATCAAAGTGCTTCTCTGATTGCTCAAGGCATCTCTTTTCAACTGAGGAACAATCCAATCTCATTTCGTTCCATTTTTAGTCAAATAGTGAAGGATATTCCATTAATAATGCCAAAAGGGGTGGAGGGGATACGTATTTGTTGTTCTGGTCGATTAGGGGGTGCGGAAATAGCTAGAACTGAATGCGGAAAGTCCGGAAAAACATCTTGTAATGTATTTAACCAGAAAATCGATTATGCTCTTGCGGAAGTATCCACTCGTAACGGAATTTCAGGTGTCAAAGTGCGGATCTCATATATATAGTCAAAATAAGAAGGGGCATGCTATATCCGAAACGTACGAAATATAGTAAATGCAGATGTAGTAGGGGTTGCGAACCGGATGGTACACAACTTGGTTTTGGAAGATATGGCACCAAAAGTTGTAGAGCTGGTAATTCGATCACGAAAACTGCAATTCTGGAACGAAAAAGAATCCCTGCGATGAAGGTCAATCCGGCAACAACTTTGCGGCCCGCAGGCTACTCCTCAACCCAAGGAAGAAAAGTGTCTCTTGTGACTCTACACACCCGCGGGGTGTGGACTTGTTTAAGCGAATTACTTCCAATAGTGGCGCACGCGGTAGGTAATACAATACCCGAGCCACAAGGGGGGGCAGCTCAACTAGGCCAAGCTATACCCCAGCCACAAGGGGGGAGCTCAAGTAGTTTTAGGGATGTCAGCCCTTCAAAGCAGGTAGCTCAAGTAGTTCAGAGAACGTCAGCCCAACAAGAGTGGACAGCCCCCGGCCTACCCCCCATTGTACCAAAAACTTGTGACTCGTGGGCTGAGTTGGCCCCCTACCACCCATTCTACTAAAAACTTATGACTTGCAGGCTGAGTTAGCCCCCTACCCATTCTACCAAAAACTTGTGACTCACCGAACGAGTTAGTCTCTAGTCTAGCTAACGATTATACTTTATTTCTAAGTCAAGTTTTCAATTCTAACCTGGGGCATAATTCTTTCTCTTTAGAGAACTCTTCTGGCTTTCCATTAGCTTTAGGTAGTGGAGCCCCCTTAACCTTGAAGGAAAAGGGTAGTTGTTGATTCTTCAATTCATCCGGCACCCCCTTCTTCGATTTAGGGCAACATACATGAACTTCAAAGTAAAATCATTTCATTAATAAACAAATTTAAATAATTGCATTTTTAGTGCAAAAACAATGAAAGGATCAAAAATTGATTTATTGTGTCAATCACACCAATCTGATAAGTTATGTTAAGCAAGATTGAATAACGATCTTAAATTTAGTATTGTCTTGGTTCGGTCCGATCTACTAGATTCATGTGAGTTACAAGAAATTGTTTAACCTAAGGTATCAGATTGACGTTCATTGAAGTTTTAGCCGATGGATTGCTTTTATTCATTCGTATTAGATTTAATTCATTGATGACGATCTTCTATATTTTGTAGTGAATTTAACACTGTCTCGATTAAATTCGATCTATTGGATTCATTGCCGATATAGTTAGATCTAATCTTCCTGAGCCAATTTATGCTTCATGCGTTGATAATTAATGCGTGCATCCTTATAATATATTAAATTGCCAAGCTGATATGTTGTATTTTCATGATCTGATGCGTTACTTTTACCATATGTAACAACATGTTGTAGCCATTCAAGGCACTATCAGAGCCGATGCCGATAGGCCATCGTCCGATAGTCGTAGGACATCTCATGCTTTCTTCCTTGTTAATTACAGGTCAAATTGACTGGTACGCTCTGAGTTTTTCTGTCCATTTAGGACTTGCACTAGAATAAAGCAAATCTCTCAGGCCTTCGAGTGTGAAGGTGTAAAGACCTCTGTACAGTTTTTACGTCAACACCATGAAACAATACTTCACTGTGCTGCAGGCCGAGAAGATGGATTGACGTGTTGGCGCCGGCGGGTTCTACGTGCCCAGCGGCTCCTTCACCGTGTTCAACAGCCGCCGCCATGCCCTAGCTAGCCACGTCGCTCGCTGCTTCCATCTCCCTTGCGAACGTAGACTTTTGGTCAGATTAAATGGAATAAAAGAAGTGAAAGGGTATGTGTGTAATGGCAATGGTAGGTAAATAATAGCGAACTCCACAGTTACATCTGAAAAATGAATTCACGGAGCACCCCTTGAGGTGCTCCAAAAAAACGTGGAGCAGCATCTCAGATCTTCGTTTTTTGCAGATCTGAAAATCAAGAACTAGACCTGTTTGGCAAGAAGTTCGTAGAGCGGAGCTACAAAAAGTGAAGTGAAGCAGTCCCAAACAAACCTGATCCAAGGAGAGCCAAGAGCCGTGTCTATATATCAACGAGACCGGCTCCTCTGACGTCGGGGAGCCCGATGTCAGGGAGCAATCGGAATCCCAGCCATCCCATTGGGATCCAACGATGCGGAGCCACCCCGGCCATCGTGAAGCCTCACCTCCGACTACTGCGAAGTAGACCTCGACGACTGCTCCGCACCATCGGATCCCAGCGAGATGGTTAGGATCTGTTGACTGTACTTTAACGTCGGTTTCTCCAATGACATAGGATCTCATTTCTAATCAACGTAGTAACAAGAGTATATCCTGTTAGTTCTACATTCAAATATTCAAGTTGTTCCAAAACAGCTTTGAATAATAATCGAACAATGTTAGCACAACAAATTGTTTCCACAAACAACGATTTATCGAAGTCCGATTGGTTTTTAAGTAGTAACTAGGGATGACAGTTTTACCCGTATACCTATTTACCCACGGGTAAAAACCCTATTAGGGTTGGATATGCTCCCGATTTTATTCCCGTGGGTACATTAACGAGTAAAAATTTATACCCGATAGGTAAATAGGAACGGGTATAGCTACGGGTATTGACTACCAATATCCATTTCACCCGTTTACCCATTTAACAAGAGTATATAAGAAACCCCTAAATCCCCAACCCCTCCCTTCTCTCCAGTCCTCCACCCCTACCCCTCCCTCTCTCAAGCCGCCACACCTCCCCATCCTCACATCCCGTGCCTCTGCCCTCTAGTGACTGCGTTGCCCCTTTGTTTGGTGACCGCGCGGTGACGGCTCCACCCCAACGCCGATGGGCCCAGCGCCTACGCCCACATTGGCGGTGGCTCCACCCCCACGCCGGTGGCCCCCGACGACAGCAGCTCTCCCCACGCCGGTGGTCCCCCACACCGGTGGCCCCATGATAGCAACAGCCCTCCCTATGTTGGCAGCCCTCCCTCGCACCGTTGCCCCCCCATGGCAACAGCTCACCTCGTAACGATGGCTCCACCCTGATACCGGTAATCCCTCTCACGCCGCCCCTGGCCGGTCGCTGCAGCCTTCTCCCCGCGGGTAATTGAGTATACCCGTGGGTATTCGGCGCCCACGGGTAATGGGTATGAGCGTGGGTTTATACCCGTCATGGATAACGGGTTCGGATATGGAAATTTTTCGCTGGTACGGTATGGGTATGTACTACTCGTATCTGTGGTACCTGATTGCCATCCCTAATAGTAACGATATGTAAAATGATTATTTTTTAGCGCTCCTGCATTGGTCAGCTTATCGAAATTCATGGATATTATTTGCAAAAAACGTTAATTCGTGCTCCATTAACTCTATAACTAAATAAGAATGCAAATGTTGATCAAATGATATTTTGACACGACATCTAAATGCGTGTTAAATAAATAACTTACGACATCCGTTTTATATTATAAGTCATTTGATTTTTTAAAGTTAAATATCTTTAATTTTAACCAAGTTCAAATAAAAATATATTAATATTTGTAATATAAAAACTATACTATTAAAATATATTTAGTTGTCGATTTAATAAAATTAATTTAATATTATAATTATTGATATATTTTTTATAAAATGGGTCAAAGTTAAAAAGTTTAATTAAAAAAAAGTCAAATGACTTACAACACCGATTATCAAATAGATAAAGGGCAGACACTTTTTTCCAAATACCTAATTGTGTTCACATCATAGTAAATACCTCAATTTCCCCTTTGCTAGAATATCAAAATGATTTCAACGATCTTGGACTTGACAAATTCAGACTTCATCTTGGAAAATGAGGTTTACATGTTTTCAGCTCAATTCTCTGGAGCGTATTGCACCATGTGTCGGAAAAATAGTGTGTTTACTTTATTTTTAAGCAATGTAAGTATAACACATCTACGGTGTAAACAATTTACGCCTAATGTAAGTGTGTTTACTTCATCATTATTACAAGTTGCATCGACGGTGTAAATGAATTATGAAGTCGACATTTTATTTTGTCCAGGCACTTTTGTGATCGTCGATGGTGTAAATGATTTACGTTTAGTTTTTTTACCTATTTTTTAGATGAGTCATGGTTGAAAGTCGTTGTAAATCTTTTACGTTGTTTTCATGTTGTCTCGTTTTTCACACATTTGGTTCGAGGGTGTAAATGAATTACGACGATGTAAATTTGTACTTACGTATATAGAATTTTCCTCCCTACTTCGGTTTCGGTTTGTTTAGCTTGCTTCACCCCGTCCATCGCACCCTACTTTTTGCTTTCACAATGTAAATGTTTTGTACCTCATTGTAGTCCAACTTCTAGTAGTAATTATACTATGTTGTGTAATTTATTTACGGCTCTAATGAACATGAACATTGTTGATGCTTCTTATTTGTGTATTTAACTATTTACTATTTATGTATTTAGATTTCTATATTTTTTTTAGCAATTGTTCTAACAGTGAAGTACGTGGGCAAAGATTATTTTTTTTACGTTTTTATATTTTTTAGCATATTTAATATGTTGTAATCATTTTATTTTCGACGTTGTTAATCATCAGTGTTATTAATTTTGGGTTGTATTCAAAATTGATGTAATGTTGTATTTTTATTTACGGGGTTTTCCAGTGTCGCATATTATCTGTGTAAATTTATTACACCGTAAAGCATGGGGGTTGCATGTCGCTTTTTGGATAATGGTGTAAAATTATTATTATTTTAAATGATATATTAAACGATCTTAGTTACTTTTTTTCTTTTTAGTTTATTTTCATCTGGTTATATTATTTTTTGTTTATTTTTTAAGGTGTAAATTTTTCAAACTATTTCTAATGCACAACCACCAAGGTTGTCCATTTGTAGTAGCGATGTAAAAGTTTTATGGTATGATTCTATCGGGGGGGCGTATTGAACAGTTTATCTAATGGAGATATGGTGTAAAAATTTTACTATATTCGTGCTTGTTATATTATTACATTGGAAATGTTTGTAATACATTTACACCTAATATACATATAGTATAAAAAGATTACACAGTCAAACAACAAAAATATCTGTAAATCATGACCTTGGGGTAATGATTGTAAACAAATTGCACCCATAAACTTTTATACGGATGGCAGTCGTTACACAAGCATTCCTCAAAGTTAATCTCAGTGTATTTGTAATCAATTTACGGTCTGATTTCCACAAGGCAAGAGGTTCGGTTCACGAACCCGAATTAAATTGGGCATCGCATCTTTCCATGAAAAAAACCAGGTCCGCAGCGGTTTTGGCTCATCTTGCGGTGCTCCCGACCGCTGCCACGTAGAGCCTCGCGCTACTTATTATACAGCGCGTCTAGCGCTGTTTAGCGCTACCGTATATATATATATATGTATGTATATATGTATATGTATGTATATATGTATGTAGATGTATATGTATATATGTATGTATATGTGTATATATATCTATACCTATATATATATGTATGTATGTATCGTACAGTTGTCTGAAATCTAAAGCGCTTGCATGCAGTGGAGCCGCCGCCACCGCCTCCGAGCCTGCTACCATGTGTAAAGACACAATACCTAAAGAAAAGCCGTAATTTTTTATTACTCAAATTTAATTGTATACAATGAGAAGGATTCTTTTATTTATAAACAAAAAACCCTAACAAATAGATGTATCCACAAAATCTAAAAATTCGGTTTCCTAACCGTAACTTCTGCCGTCGACAGTATGTATACGGTTGTTTATTCAACAGTCAACACAGGTAACGGATAAAATATAAAAATAACTCGTGGTTACAGATATAAATATATAGTAACGGTGCCCATCACGTCCCATTGCAGCTTCTTGTTTGTTAGCTCTAGGAAAAGTTCAACGGAGAGGATTTGGGCCAAGCACAAAACGGAGCTCGTTACACCTCACAGCTCATTTCCATTTGCGCAATGCCAGAACTGATGGGCATCCCCGTCCCAAAATTGGGTCACAAATATTAGCAACTCCGGCCCAGTACATCTTGAAATTGGATCAAAACGAATCATGTTGGCTCAAGGCCATTCCTCACATGTCGCTTGTTTATTTCCTTACCCTGAGTATCACCGTTAGTTCTACTTCCGCGACATCCCGACCTCAAGCTGTTTATCAATCTGAGCTCAATGATTTCCACCAACGAAACAAACGAACATTTCTGAATTATTATTTATTTCAAACAAATGTCTGAATTCTGAACTTATATCTGAAGCCGGCAAGCTCTGGTTTTTTCGGTTTTCTCCTCTCTTTGCACACACCCTTAGCTGTTCGCACTTACTCCCCGGTCGTTTAATCCCCTACACGTTCAATTGCTAGCTATCGCATGTCAGCATGTGTTCTTGTCGTGGAGGATATGTACAGATTTTATAATTTACAACTGTTAATAATTGACTTTGATTTTTTATCTTAACATGTTCCACGTGTCATTATCACGAGATAATAGCATAATAAAGGTTAATCTTGAAAGTATCGAATCATCAATTTTTTCATATACACACTCAGCTTTCCCCTACCGGGCACAAACTTATACGTACACAAGAAGAAAATAATGAGTGAATTTCAGGTTGGACCCTATTTTCTTACATAAGTTTTGCTTTGGACCCATTCAATATATATTTTTAGTTTGGACCCATATTCTTACGTTTTGTTTTATTTTAGACCTCCTTTCATCAATACCTCTGTTATCTCTATCAGACATATTGTGCTGGCCCACTATGATTGAATTAAAAAAAGGGGTAAAAATAGGTCAAAAATAAAACAACGAGGTAAGAAAAGAGTGTCTGAAATAAAAATATTTGTTTAAAGGGGTTTAAAATTGAAACTTCGGTAAGAATAGGGTTCCAATCTGAAATTCACTAAATACGAGGGAACGGACAAACTGGGCAATCACAAGTGCACAAACTGTGGTCAGGTTACGTGCAAACAATTTCTATTCGGCTCCATGGACTTTAGATTGTTTATTGCAAAAGCCAGTAGCAGACGAACGGAGGGAGTTTCTTTTTCTTCTCCTCCCTCTGTCGACAGAGCTGGCGCACTTGAGGTGATCGAGCTTTGCAACAACCCCAAATTAGTTTTAGTTTTATACAGTTAAGGACAATATAGTGTCCTTCGTCATGAACCATCGTAGCCTCGATCAACCATGATGAGTCATGTACAAACAAAACTGCAAATGCTGCTAACTCTCAAGACCCCAATCTAGAATATGAGGCCACGCCGTCTCCACGGCCTCTTACTGTGTTCACGTGAATTTTATTTCAGCCGACTGATATGATTTGAACGGTTCTGATATATTTTATCTTCGACTTCAACAGCCACCATACATCATGTTTTGTGTGTTAGCAATTAATCTCTTAATTTGACGTATCATTACATGAATGAATGCATGCATGCATGCATGCATGCATGCTGAGGTTGTATACTAGCAATTGTTTGATTTAACGTATCAATTAATCTCTTGATTTGACGTATCACTGCATGAATGCATACATGTCTGCTGAGGTTATGTGCTAGTAATTATTTGATTTGACATATCATTATATAAATACATACATGCATGCTGAATGTGTAGTGTTCTAGCAAACCACACATTTCTTTCAGCATTCAATACGCCGCCAAGCTTTCCTTTTGTATAGGGCTTCCACTGCCTATTTAAGTGCACCATTTCTTCTTGTTTTTGTGCGCCCACACACAAACATTCAGTCTTGAGTTCTTAGTGGAGAGCGTGTCTTTGAGTACTTAAAGATAATTCTCCCAACATATTGCATATGACATCACGAGAGAGTGGTATGTGGTCATGTGCTTCACTGAGAGATTGTAGTTTGTTAGAAATACAATGAACAACATTGGACTTAATTAGCATACATGATCATATGATGCTAGCATGTGTTGTGGGTACCCCACTGACTCTTGACTATGATTGAAACATATGTTTGCAACGAGAGCTCTCGTAATAATACCTTTGAATTTAATTGTCTGACTGAACAATCAGAGAGGTTAACATTACTTATAGCTTGGCTTATAACTTGGCTGACAAACGGACATGGTGTTCTAACATGTAGTCGACCGATTGAAAATCTAACCTGCTCACTATTGTCTCTTAGTACTCACCTGGCATTTTTATTGTCCGCATGCTATTTTTATGTTGTGTTCTCTGCTCCACTTATCGCTTTTCTTGTTAACTTATTGTTTATAATCTCTAATTGTGCAGTGTAGTAATTTCATGTGTATATTTCGTATGGGTATTTTTAAGTGAAAATAGGTCTTATGGATTTAAACGGTTCTGATATATTTCAGCTTCGACTTGAGCAGCCACCATACATCACATTTTGTGTGCTAGCAATTAATCTCTTGATTTGATGTACCACTGCATGAATACATGCATGCATGCTGAGGTTGTGTACTAGTAATTATTTAATTTGATATATCACTACATAAATACATGCATGCATGCTGAGGGTGTAGTGCTCCAGCAAGCCACACATTTTATTCAGTATTGCCCGCGTGCTATTTTTATATTGTGTTCTCTATTCCGCTTCTCGCTTTTCTTGTCATCTTATTGTTTATGATCTCTATGTATATAGTGTAGTAATTTCATGTGTGTATTTTGTATGGGTATTTTTAGTTGAAAATATGTCTTATGGATAGTATAGCTTCAACAAGCCAGACAAGAAAGCGTGCGCGTGGCAAGAGAGCAGTTCCTGCAGCAGGTGTTTTTACGTCATTTTTCTATCTTCTTGATGCTACATTTTATTATTTCCTCTGATTTAGGTGAGATGTTTTAACAGGTTATTGCAGTACTTGTTTTTACATTTTTTATTTTCTTGATGCCACGTTTATTTTCCCTAAAGCTCTTCATAAGGTTGACAAATGCTCTGCAAGGATTTTTTTTCTCGAGGAAAAAATTATCTAACGTTTAACTGTTGGTGCATGTTCACACTTTGCAGGGGAACAATATGTGAAAGACAGCAACGTCAGAGAACCATAATAAAAGAAAAAAGGGCAGGGGATTGATACATTGAGTAGAATAGTATGTTCTTTGTTAGCTAATGCATGAATAATATGGGTGTTACCTCCCAATTTAGAAAATTGTTTGTTCGGCTCAAAAAATCCTACCATCGCTAGGCAAAAAATCCTACCATCGCTAGGCAACAATACATAGGTGATGTCAGCAATACATTGTATACTATAAATTTGGCCATTGTTAGAAAATGCTACGGGCTGCTAAGCTTATGAGGAACATGATTTATGAAATAATTGTAGCCTTTCTTATATCTGTTTATTCTTTTGTGCATCAGCTCTTTCAGGTGACACTTCATACTACAGATCACCTGCACATGTGTGCTAGTACTGTGGTATGCAGTTTTGGTACCAAGATCATGCGAAGAGGACTTATTCAGGCAAAGGAGGTCACGTTCGCAGTCATCTTTGCTACAGAGGTGATAAGGTCTGCTATTTTATCTAGATTGTTAGATCTAAATGGTGATATTTTATCAAAATATTTTCTTAAATATATAAGATCGTACAATTCTATGTTTGATTTCACATCACTGGGGTCCAAGATTGACTCTAGCATAAACAAGAATCCTAGACCATATATGTTCAAGATTAATAGGCTGGTACATCATCGAATTAAGTCTTTACTTCCAGACGAGGGTGAGTCTCCCATATATGTGCAACTTTAAATTGTTGATACTAAGAATGAGGTTCAGAATCGCATTTCAATCTTTGATAGAGAGGGATTATGATAACGGTGATGAAGTTGACCAGAAGATAGTTGAAGGTTTAATAAGGTTGTTTGACGAATCAAATGAATTAGTTAGGTCGTTCAGGGCTGCTAGTGATTTTTTATAATAGGCACATAGCCAGCCTTTGCGACTTAGGCTATTGCATGATCGCTCTAAAGCTGCACTACAGTACAATACACCAACTGGGTCAGAGATATCTTCTTTAGTGGTAGGTGATTTCTCGGAGGAAAAGAAGAGTCCTGATATAATAGTTCATGAGAGAGGTAGTGGTCTACGAAGAATTAGTAACCTCTATGCCAATTATATAGCCTTGCAATATCCTATTCTTTTTCCTTATGGTGAGCAAGGGTTTAAATTAGAGGTTAAATACAACCGTTCTGGGGTTCTATGAGTTGGGGTGAGGGATGAGGTTACTATAGGACCGAAATAGGTGACTAGAGGGGGGGTGAATAGGAGCCTCAATAATTTCTTTTAAAAAGATGGTCTATTCCTTTCACCCAACGCTCCTCCAAAGAAAGCTAGCAGAAACACAAAGAGAACTTAAAAGAGATTAATAAGAAAATATGACTCTAGTATATGTGAGATGAACCTTAAGTTCTATTGAGCACAAGAACACTAGTCATAGTTACAAGAACAAAACACTTAAAAAGAAACATAAGAGAAAATTGTCTCCGACAAAGTATACTTCAAGTTAATGATCTAGAGGTATGGAAACTTAAACCACATCACATATGTGTGTATATGAATTTTTAGGCCTCTAGCAATAAGAAGTATGATTTGCAAGGGTGCTAAAAATTTCAGCTCAAACCAAAAACGAAAATCAATAACTAAAAGATAAACTTGCCTCCAAAACAAGAATCAAATAATGGATTCAAAAGAGAGATGTTAGAAAGAGGAGAGCACTCACAAATGCAAGAAAATCTTCTTCATTACTCACAAGGATCAGCCCTATTACAAGATTTTCTCACACAAAGCTCTAACCTCTTACAAGACTAGACCTATCCTCTCATAACCTTAGCAAAAAATTCTCACAAAGTTGATAGCTCAAAGGGATGCCCCAACCACCAGCCATTCCCCTCTATTTATAGGCCAAGAGGCTGGGCATCCAAGTTCCCTTGCCCTACAAGCCCCTTGGGAAGCTTCTCTTGCAAGTTTCTCATCAAGCTTGTCTCCAAAGATTCCTGGCAGATTCTGAACATCCATTTGTTTTGACGATTCTTGTTGATCTAGAAGGAATTTTGACATGTAACTAGTGCCATTGGAAAGGTTATGAAATTATCTTTCCGTCCATATGCAGAACATCGAAAACGGAGTCCGTATGAGATCTGGGCGATGATTTATTGCTTGCTGCTCCTGGAGGCCGAGATGGACTCGAACTCGATGTGGGTTGGGCCTCCAACTCACTTTGCACGCCCTCGCTGATCTTCTCCGTCTCTTGACCTCACACGGTTTTGCGGTCAAACCGTGAAACCCCTGTACTCTTCTTGCTTTACCTCAAGCAAGCATTCCGATATCGACATGTGTCCTCCATCTTGCGATCTTGACTGTCGAAAAGTCTCTCCCGCTTCCGATCCCTCAAGCCGCGTTGTCACTTGCACCAGCATCCCCTTCGCTTGACTTTGTCAACACACCGTCTTCATCAACTTTCATCTCATGACTTGCTTAATCTTCATGTGTACCACTAGGATCATCCTTGACTTCACCTAGCCTCCTTAATCGTCTAACACCAAGCTCCCCACTTGGTCCTGATCACCTGCCGTCGACCGTCGAGTAGCATCCAAGTCCTGCACACCATAAGACAAGCAAACATGTATATCTCAACTTGGTTTCTCATATCACAAATGTCAATCACTCATCATACATCTAACTAAGGCACATCTTAACTTGGTTTCTCAGTTACAATACTTGAATATTATGATTTTCGATTACAACAGCGCGGATGTGAGGCACTTACATTAATATGTGGTGATCGGTTATTTCAGTAGTATATAGTTGATGCTTTTGCGTTAGTGGAGGAGAATAGACTTCGATTTGTTATAAAAAAATAATAAGAATTTATGATCAAAGATTTATAAGGGGATCCAAGATACACTTCATAGGGTGATATTGATGGTAACAATGTTGGTAAGCGAATTATTTTGCCTGCTAGCTTTATAGGAAGTAAAAGATATATGGTACAAAACTATCAGAATGCAATGGCTATTTGTAGGTTTTATAGGCCACCAGATTTGTTCATTACCTTTACTTGTAATAGTAAGTGGCAGGAAATAGTTGATGTCCTTACATTTATCCCAGGGCAAAAACCAGAAGCTAGACCTGATATAGTTAGCCGAGTCTTTAAACTCAAGGTGGAAGAACTTATTTCTATGATGAAGAAGGGTACTTATTTTGGGAAGGCACGGGCAGATACGGTTATTATTTTTTCCACGTAATATTTTTAACTAGATAAGATATTTAGCACGCTGTCTCTTTTGTAATCAGCATATAGAATGCTTGCTACATATTTTTTGATATTATAATACATGGTATGTGTTTATAATAATCCTAATTATCGCATTATCATCCCAATGCGTCACGCTGATACACATGTGTCCTATAGGTTTGGTGGCTAATGTGTTATATATGGAGATTTTGTGGCCTTTCAAATATTTGTTATATTAATTATATTTAGGGTTTCTTTAACGCTTTTCAATTCCGTACTCTGTTTCAGTTCTCTACACAATTAAGTTCTAGAAGAGTGGTTTGCCTCATGTTCATATTTTGGTTTGGCTCCAAGGTAACACTAAAGACCCATGTCCTTCATTCATTAACTCAATAATGTGCGCAGAAATACCCGATAGGCCATCGGACCCTGAGGGTTATAACCATGTCGATGAATTTATGGTGCATGGTCCTTGTGGCGATGTTAACAAAAAATTTCCATGCATGAAAGATGGTAAGTGTTCAAAGTTTTCCCAAAGAGCTACCAGGAAAAGACCATCGTTGGTGAAGATGATTTTGTGTAGTATAGGTGTCGTGCAGAGATTGGCCAATTTGTTGAGCGATATGGGGTTAGACTAGACAATGCTTAGGTTGTACTGTATAATTTAAAGTTGTTAAAGTGCTTTAGGGTGCAATAAGACACATCTTATCAAGTACTTATTTAAATATATTACAAATGGCCCAGATCATGTTAGAGCTATGATTGAATGCATCCCTGCAAAGGACTCAATGAATGACTTGCATACTAAAGATATTAGCAACGACATTAGTTCACAAGCCAAGGATATGCAGGGACAACCAGATCACATTGATGAGGTTCAATAGTATATTGACTGTCATTATTTATCTTCACATGAGGTTGTTTGGCGTTTGTTTGAATTTGATATACACTATGGAACACCATTGGTTGAGAGGTTATCTATACACCTCCCTTTGATGAATAGCATTGTGTACTTGGCGAAGCGGCGATTAGTAGATCTTTTAGATGATCCCTGTTTTAGGAAAATAACTTTAACCGAATGGTTTACAGCTAATAAGATGCACCCAAACGCCCGAGAATTAACATATATTGAATTCCCAGCAAAGTGGGTTTGAAATAAAAAAGAGAAATGTTGGCGCCCTCGTAACTCGTAAGGCATCGAAAAACATTGGTCGGGCTATCTACATCAATCCTAGCTGAGGTGAGCTTTACTACCTCCGTATGCTTTTAAATATTGTCAAGGGGGCCATATCATACAAAGACCTTCGAACTGTTGATGGTGTTTTGTGCCCGTCGTTTAAAGATGAATGTCAATGCTTGGTCTTCTTGGGGATGATAACGAGTGGCGTGATGTTCTTAGGGAAGCATCTGTTTGGGGTTCGGCTGGGTAGATGTGTCAGTTGTTTGTTACTATTGTCCTTTTTTGTTCTATGTGTGATGTACTCTCTTTGTTTACCGATTTCTTTGTTTACTTCACTAATGATATGCATCATAAAATTCAGAGGGCAATACATTTACCTTCATATAGAGTTCCAAAACAATACTTGAAAATTTATGTCTTGTTAGAGTTTGACGAATTGTTTACTAGAAATGGCGCTTCTATGAGTGATTATGGCTTACCTAAACCTGATATTAATCTTTCAAACAAAGTGAAAAATAGTTATTAGCTGATGAAATGGCGTACGACATTGTAAAGCTAAAAAATGAGCATGATATTATGATTAACCAACTAAATGTGGAACAACGACAAATCTATGATACCATTATTCAATCAGTTTATGGTGGAGCAGGAGAATGCTTTTTGTGTATGGGTATGGTGGCACTAGAAAAACTTTTCTTTGGAACACAATTATATCACGTCTACGTTCCGAAAGACTTATTGTTCTTGCGGTGGCATCTTTAGGGGTTGCTTCCCTCTTGCTTCCAGGGGGCGTATTGCTCACTCTCGGTTTAAAATCCCAATAGTCATCGATGAGGCATCTCTGTGTGATTATCAAAAGAGGGACGTTCCTTGTGGATTTAATAGTAGAATGCTCTTTGATAATATGGGATGAAGCCCCAATGACTCACCGGTGTTGTTTTGAATCGTTAGATCATAGCATGTGTGATATTCTTGGTAGGATGGATACTTCATGTTTTAACAGGGTATTTGGTGGAAAGACTGTACTCCTTGGTAGAGATTTTAGACAAGTATTACCGGTGGTCAAGGGTGATAGTAGGTTAGATACAATAAATGCCTCGATAACTAACTTGTACTTATGGAGACATGTCAAGGTTCTACGTCTCATGATGAATATGCGCGTATTCGGTGTGCTAGGTAGTGGTTTACCCGCTAACCAAGTAAAAAATTTTAACGATTGGGTGTTGAGTATTGGGGATGGCACTGCAAAAGGTGGTCCATACAGTGATGACAGAGATTCTATGTGGGTTGAGATACATGACATTTTGATACCAAGATTGGTCTCTTCTATTGATGACATTATCAAATCGACCTATCCAAACTTGGAAGTATCATATTCTAGTCCAGACTACCTCAGAGAAAGGGCCATTATTGCTCCAAAAATGATACCATTGGCGAAATCAATAGCCGTGTTCTTAGCTTGTTACCACGATATGAAAAGATATACCTTAACTCAGATACTTTGGTTGAATCCTCAAGGGGACATGGTAACCTTGACCTACTTTATCCAGTTGAATTTTTAAATTCATTGTAGTTTAAAGGCATCCCTCCTCATAAGCTTGCATTAAAGGTGGGTTCACCAGTAATATTGTTACGTAACTTAAATCAAAGTGCCGGTCTTTGCAGTGGAACACGCCTTATAATAACATAGCTAGGCGATCGAGTTATGGAGACCTAGATAATAATAGGTTCACATATAGGTCATAGGGTTCTTCTTCCTCGCATTACCTTACATGTGTCAAGCTCCAAGTGGCCTTTCATTCTTAGTAGACGGCAATTTTCAGTCTGACTTTGCTATGTAATGACTATTAATAAGAGCCAAGGACAAACTTTGCAAAACGTTGGTTTATACTTGCCACGACCAATTTTTTCCCATGGGCAACTCTATGTGGTTGTATCCCGTGTTACTTCCAGAAATGGCCTTAGGATTTTAATTGATGATGATGCAAATCCCAACTCTACTATTACCCAGAATATGATTTACAAAGAGATACTATAGGCCATATAGTATCCCCCTACATGGCTCAAGGTTGTTTGCTTCTAATTACTATTTTTTGATAAGTTTTGAGCCTCATTTGAATTTGATTTTGCTTGGCTTTGATGATTCCCCCCTATTCAGTCGACTAACTTTGGCTACAATGTACATATTGTACTATCGATCCATTGTTCATTGTATTTGATACCATGACTCGTTGTGCCCCTTTTGTTTAAAATCTCATCAATCCAATGGAGTATTGTGTACTGTCACAAATTGATTCCACCAGGCAGAACTAGAGTATAAAGGTTAGAGTCTCTAGGATGTGGCATCTATAAGGAACATCTAAAGGGAGAAGTTTTGCTGCTATGGAGCTTATCTTGGTGGATGAAGAAGTATATAACTAGTCAAATTCGTTACAATAGTTTATTTTATGAACTTTGTATGACATTCTTTTTATTTCTTATGGTGTGGGTGTTTTAGGGGACAGGCATTACAGCCTGTGTAGGAGAAAACGAAGTGGTTAAGTTTTTATTGTCTATAGTGGAAGGACATGCCTACTTCTTTCGGAATTTTCGTGTCGACAGGAAGAGACAAAAGTATTATGCTGTACCCAGCACATATACCATCTTTTTTATGCCATGGACTATTGTTGAAGTACCTACAGAGAGGTCTTGCGCTCTCCCACTATACATCTTTAATTTTGTGGACTTTGATGATTTAGACAATTGAGCAAGGCACCTGCAGGTTTTAGTAGGTATGCATCCTTAAAATTTCCCAGTAGCTTATTTTTGTAGCCCATCCAATGTTATTGTGATATATGCTAACACAGCATACTTTAAAACCAGATATTATTGCGAAATTAATAGTTGTGCACCCACTGGTGCAAAGTAGCACTTTGAATGGTCTATCTATTAGACATAATGTAGAATTATGAGACTTAAGGTCTATTCTCTCTCTAAATTATTTTCTTACTTTCAAGTGATGTTGTACTATTCCTTACTAGCATTTTCAGTGGTCGATCCTTGGTGATTACATTGTGGGCTGAGCATGAAACTTCTTTCGAAGATGAGTTTCTCCTTGGAGTTACTGATAAGGATGAGCCGGTTGTTGTTGTTTTTTCTAGACTTAATATGAAGCTCTTCTTGGGTGAGTTGTGCTTCCTACCTTGTTTTACGGATGTAACTCTTGTATTTCTTTCAGAGCTCTCCTTAAATATGTCACTACCACAGAAAACCTTATTAATAATGGGTAATAACCTTTATTAGTGACGGGCAAGTCTTCCATCACTCTTATCGTCTAAGTGAAGACAGATCATTAGTGACGGGTGTTTACCCATCACTAAAGGGTCAACTTTTAGTGACGGACGATAATATTCACCCGTCACTAAAGAGGGGCCTATCGGCTCACATGTTATGGCCCTTTAGTGACGGGTCATAATGTCACCCATCACTAAAGGGCCTTTAGTAACGGGTGATTATTGTCACCTGTCACTAATAGTATGATCATTTTGAAAAAAATTATTATTTTTAGGCTGCATCCTGAATCAAAGCTAGGATTTGGCAGCCAACATCCAATATTCCAAAGCATATCACAGAAGTTTCATCATAGAACATAGATAATTTATCATAGAATATTCATAACTAAATTAATATTATATATATTAACTTCTAACTCGTTGTCTCGAAGAAATTGGCTAAAATAAAGTTCCATAAGATTAACTTCTAACTTCTAGTTAACTTCTAACTTCCAATGAGTCATTCCGTAAGAGCGATATCAAGAGCTTAAATAGTGTCCTACGGAGATTCTCTCTGTCTACCAACCATGAATTACTTAAGGCTGTACGTGTCTAGTTTTGCAGCCTCTTTTATGGTCACCCTGTACTCCTCCCTGAAGGAAAATAAATCACTACAATATGCACAATGGCTATCAGTGCGAAAAAGAAAATGGACAGGAAGGCATCGTACCTCAGGTTTTCTCTCTTAGGATTTGCAACGTTGATGACAAATTACACCACATATATAACATCCTCAATTGCACCATTATTGATGTTGAAATGAAAGGTGCATACTGTGCCAACTTCTAACGCGTTATCTCGAAGAAATTAACTAAAACCAGTAGTTAGGTAGCATCGTCCATCCATGGATTTAAGCACGGCAATTGGGACTGTCTCACTACTTGCTGTTGTCACTTGAATCTAAGTGGTCCGCTGGTGTAGGTGAGGTGTGATGTACTTCTCATAATACTATCTTGAAAAGTACTATTGCAATAAAATTTATACAAAGCTAGTTAGACAAGGTCAAGTGCATATATGTAGATGTTTGCTTTTCTGACATGTGCAAAAAGCTTACCACTGACTTCTTGTTGATGATCAAGTTATTTATTGTGCAGACATATAACTGGGTCACAGAGGAAAACCTACTGAGATGTCTTGCAGGAGAGCCTTCCTTGGTAGAGTTACATCTATATGATTTCTGAAATAACAGATGTTCTTCAGTTGATCCATTTGGTCAGTGTCACCCTCCTTGGATATCTGCTTTTCCTTCTTCTTCATAGCATTGATAGGACTCTCACCTGCCACTATAAAAAAGTCCATAAGTATATAAACAAAATATACATTTCTAGTACGTAATGTGAGTTTGCTATAGATACCACTATCACTGTGCTCTACTTTTATGGCTCATGCGGTCTTTTCATCGTCAAAATTATTGAAAATAGTAGTTATACAAGACAGTTGGGGTCTCATTATTAGTTCCACATAGTTCCCTTCTACTAGTTAGACTCAGGAACTAAATTCATCCCACCCTCTATGGAGGCAAAATATCACAACCTGAAATTTTCAAAACATAAAAGTTGTGAATAAAATAAAAGGGAAAAGGATTTTCAGTAAAAGAGAATGAAAATAAAATTTTCATTAAAGAATTTTTCAAGAATGACAATAAAAGAGAATGAAAATTTGGGAAAGAAAATTTTGCAAATAAAATGTTGCTCAATTTTTTTGCAAAAGTCTCTAAAAATGTAAAGAGTTTTCAGGATTTTTTCTGAGTCAAAATGTAGTTTTCTGAATTTTTAGAGCTCTGTCTAAAAAGAAAAGGATTTAAAAATTAATTTCTAATCCAAAAATCTGAATCCTTTTTCTTGGGACGGCCTGCTCCAGCCCATTCCCGCGCGCGTCGCCCTGCAGCCCATTTCAGCGCCGCTCCGCCAGCCTAGCTAACCCCGTCTACCCAGCCACTCTGCGCGCGCCGCTGCCGCTGACATGCGGGTCCCGCTTGTCATCCCCAACCAACCGCCCGAAATCTCCACGCCCAAGCACCGCCGCTGTGCAATCCGCCACTGCCTAGCCCGTGGGCCCAATCTGAGCCCATCGTTCGCTCCGCCGCAGCCCGCTGATTGTTTCCCCCAGCAAATCAGGCCTGGCCGATCACCGGAACCGCCTCTGCCGCGTTCCCCACCAACCGCCGCCTCCGACTTCGCCGTGCCACCGCCTCCGCATCTGATCCGCCTGCTGGCCCCTATAAAAAGCATCCCCGAGGTCTCCTCTCTCTTTTCTAAGCCCTAGCCGCCGCTCTAGCCTGCTCCACCGCTGTCTCCGCGTTCACCTTCGTCTCCAACTATCGCCGTCATCTCCGGCCATCGATTTTGGCTGATCCTGTGGCTGCTGGACCCTGCCGTCGCCGCCGTCCGCTTCGCCATTGTCTGTCGGTCCTCGGCATTGCCTCCGCCACCATCACCGACCGCCAGAACCCTTCCTCGCCGTCAACCCGAGCCATCCACCACACGTACCTCACCGCCGATCGCCTCCATCGCCGCCGCTCATCACCGTTTACACCGGTGAGTCTGCCGTGGTTCCTTGATCCCGTTTCGCCCCTCGTCGTCAGTCGCCGGGCCGCCTCCCACCGGTGACCATTGGTCCCCGTGCGCGCTGATGTGGCCATCGCGTGGATAATGCGTCGGCGCCACAACTGCCGCTGTCGCCCACGTGTGCGTCTCATGGCACACCTGGTCTGCGCATGCCCGCCGCCCCTACTGACGCAATATTTCATAATCCTTTAGAAAAAGAATTCTGTATTGCGTAATAATTCGATTTATTTTCTGAAAATTAACACAGCTGTGTTTAAACTTCAAAAATTCATATGTAATCCATCCGAACTCCAAATTTAACCATTCAAATTGCAGATTTTTTTCTAAAATTGAGCTCTATCCATTAAAAATATGTTCACACATAGAATGTATGCGTTACTATACTATTTTAATTTATTATTGCTTGCTTGTACTGTTGTTTAGTCTTCGAAGCACCGGAAGAGCCCGTTTACGTCGAGGAGTCACCCATTTTCATCCCTATTCAGCAAGGCAAGTTGTTCAAGTCCCCCATTTGATCATATTGAACCCATATTTCAAAGCTATTATTCTTTCAAAAGTACATCTTATTTTAGAATGTTATTGGGATTGGCATATAAACCTGCTTGTATTGCTCCCTGTTGATTAATTACCTGTTTCTTGTCTACCTAGGAATTATTTAACCTGACCAGCATGAATTATTACTATGATTTATCTGGATACTTAGGAATACTTAGCCCTGCTTAGAAACTAGTACTACACTCATCATGCTATTTAGTACCACCTACATGTTAATGTTGGCTTATATGATTATTAGTTGGTTAATGAACGGGTTCATGAATTAAATATCACTAAAACTTGACTAAGGTGGGTTGTGAGTACAAGGTCCATAGTTATGCTAGTCATACTCATAACACTTTAAGGACCGGTTTATAGGCCACTTTTGCACTATAACCTCGCACTCACCACAATCCAGCGTGGTTAATGGTTTGACCGGAAGCCTAAAGATCCTACGTGGAACATCGAGACGGCTGATAGCCCTACACTGATGTAAGTCTTTGCTATTCGGCTTGTCAATAAAGTTATTTAGGAGTTATTTATGTTTATGAGGTTCTAATGTCATCTCTGTAATAAGTACTTCATTTATTTCGTCATGAACATTAATGCTTTTGATGTTCAATAAATTGTCTATTGTGTGCCTCGGCTGATTCCTGGACGAGAGACTTTCCGCATAATAAATTACAAGAAAATGGTTGGAATTTCTGGGCATGATAAGTTGGTATCAGAGCTGCCTTGACTGTATGAATGGCCAAATAGTTTAATCTTAGGAGCTGAAAACTATTTTCTAATTATACTACTCTTCTCTTCTTTTCTACTTTCTTCAAAAGGGTGCTTCTTTTTCTAGAAAAGTGGTGCTGGTTTTATTTTTATTTTGTTCTTTTTAGATGTCTGCCGATGGATCCCAGCCCCGGAGATGTTTTAGGATGAAAGGTTTTATAAAGGAGTTGAGGCATATGGCATTTTTCTGTGGATATCAGGAGGTCCCCACCTATGCCCAAGTCAGGTCAGTTTTCCCCGGAATGGTACAAGTGGCTGTTTCTATCATGAGTGAAAGAGAGACTATGCCTTCAATGATAGTAGAAGCCAAAGGAAGGAATTTTGATCATACCTGCCAGGAAGCTGCTTATGCTGCTATTGGAGAGCTTCGGGATCGCTTCACAGCCAAGTTGTCAGCATTGGAGTACAGGTACCACCCGAGAAAGACTCATCGTGATGACTATGCACAGTACCCACCTACTAGTGAAGAAGACATTGCTACTATGGTCAGGATGGCGAATATGCTGAAGACGATGGACGACTGCCATAAGGATTGACTCATTGGAGCACAAGAGCAAGAGAATCGGAACCGATAGACTATCTGTCAGCTGCAGAATTAGGTGGATGTGCTGTGCTAGGAAGTTGCTGCCTTAAAGGGAGAGTCACCACCAGGAGGTCCTAGGATCCGTCGTACTACAAGGAAGTGAGTTTAGATGCCGCTCAGGGTACAAGTGATCAGGAGAATGCGTGAAGAGAAGATCATTGTCATCGAGAGTGATGAGGGTGAAGATGATGATGAAGATGGAGTCATGGAAGAGAGTGATCCAGAAGAGCCAGAGTTTTTTTTTGATCTAGCTTCGGAGGAGCCTAGCCCTTAGTGTCCTTATGCACCTTTAGTATGTTGTGTTAGTCATTTGCTTTGATTAGTCTAAATGTTTGTTAGCTCTGCATGTCTGTAGTGTGTGGTTTGTATCGGCCTTCTGTGATACATCTGCACTTAGGAGTTTCTTCAGGAGTCTAATAAAAATCGTAATGAACTTTAAATCAGTACAAGATGTTTTCTCTTGTCTCTTTTCTCTTTCTAAATTCTGCCTATCCATTCTCTCATTTGTTCCCTTTAGCAAGATGGTGCAGACCTGCCACGTCAATTCTTAGGACGGAATGGATGAAGCAACTATAGCCAACAATGGACAGTCTCAGCAGCAGCAGCACCAGCCCATCTCCTGCCTCCAATGCCAGAGAACCCTACTTTGGCACAAGTTCTCGCCAACCAAAATCAACTCATGGCCATGTTGATGACCCAGATGAACGCTCCGCAATGTGTTCCCCCTGTTCAACCCCCACCTGCATCTGTTCGGGTTCATAACAAGTTATTAGAGTTTCTCCGTGTGAGGCCACCTGTTTTCTCTAGCACTACCAACCCAGTAGAGGCTAGCGACCGGTTGTTCACTATTAAGAAGAAGCTAGAGGTTCTGCAATGCACTGATCAGGAGAAGGTTTCTTTTGCTTCTTACCAACTTCAAGGTCCAACAGGAGAGTGGTGGAGTCACTTTAATGAGAACATAGGTGATAGAATTGAGATCACTTGGGCAGATTTTTTAGCTGGTTTTAAGAAGGCCCATGTTCTCGATGGACTAGTGGCCCGTTATACCCCTGAAGATGTCAAGTCAGATGTTGAGCGTCAAGAGAAGTTTCTTAGTGGTCTAAATTTTGAACTGGCTGTTCATCTAATTTCTAGAGATTATGTTGATTTTTAGAAGTTGGTTGATAAGTCGATTCATCAGGAGGATCAGCATAATAGGATGGAGTCCAAGAAGCGCGGGATGGTGCAGAATCAGCAATCTAACAATCAGAAGCCTTGTTTTATGATGGCACCACAGCAACAGCAGTCAGGAGGACCCAATGCTCAGGCCAATCGCCCTCGTCAGTTTTATGTTGCAAGTGGGAGTGGAAACACTAGTGGTGCACCTCAAGCGTACCGCCCCAATGCGCCTCGCCCTGCTCATGTCACTGGTGTTAATCAAGTTCCCTTGAAAGACAAGAATGGAAAGCCAGTAGTGTGCTTTAATTGCTACAAGCTTAGTCACTATTCTGACCGGTGCCTAAAGCCCAAGCGTTAGAACAGAGCTGCAGCAGCCCCAACCCAAGCCCCTACCGGTCAAGTCAATTCAAAAGTGAATCACGTGATGGCCGAAGAAGCTCAAGCTGCCCCTGATGTAGTATTGGGTACCTTCCCTATTAACTCAATACTTACAACAGTACTTTTTGATTCTGGTGCAACTCATTCTTTCATATCAAAAAGTTTTGTGGAAAAATATGGAATGGCTTTAAAACCCCTACCCCATTCATTAGTGATTTGTACCCCTGGTCACCAGATGCCCACTTCTCTCTTTAGTCCTCTGGTAACCATTGAGATTCTTGACGTCCCTTTTCTGGCCAACCTAATCTTGATAGAATCCAAAGACCTAGATATCATTTTAGAAATGGATTGGATAGTAAAACATGAGGGTGAGATTAAGTGTGCAACTAGAGAAGTCACCGTAACTAATCACCTTTGTGTTGGACCGAAACTAGTGACCAGAGGGGGGGGGGTGAATGGGCGCAAAATAAAATGCAGCCAAAAAATAAAACTCCTAAAGCTTGACTATCGAACTTGCAAGTGACTCAATGAGATTCAGTCCAAGACTGGACAATAAAGGTCACACCTGACAAGTCGATACAAAAACTTCAGAAAACTTCCTTAAACACAAGTGTCCGACTTTTAAGTGACTCAATGAGATTATGCACAAGACTGTGCCACAATAGTCACACTAGGCAAGTCGAAACATAAACTCCACGGACAAGCACTGGAACACAGCAGCAACGATAAACTCAAGTATCGATCAAAATGTATTCATGAGAGAAACAAATGTTCTCACAAAAAGAGAAACGAACAAATCGTTCTCATGCGAATTATCGAATACTTGTATTACGGCCAAGTCAACACTCAAAGTACATTGCAGATCCTCTCAAGTAAATCAACAAACACTTAACATACACTAGAACACGCAGAGAAAATATTCCTAGTGCAAACTGAAAATCAAGTGCAT
>KE371682.1:592584-609621 GCA_000418225.1 Zizania latifolia | reverse complement strand
GCGATGGCCGACGTGCGGCGTGGCACCGCAGAACTGCGCGTGGGTCGACGCGATGGCCGGCGCGAGGGGCGGCGCCATGGCGCGGGAAGCCAGCGAGGGAAGGTACACAGCACAGATCTGGGAGAGGTGGCGTGGCGGTTGGGGTTAGAGGTGGAGGGAGGAGAGAAGGGAGAAGGGAAGAGAAGGAGCTAAGGTTTTGGAATTCATTTTTATATTTAGGGTAATCGGGTATAGGTAGTCAATACCCATATCCATACCCGTTTATCCGTCGGGTATGATATTAGGAATATACCCGACCATAATAGGGTTTTTTCCCGCGAATAAACGGGTAATCGGGTAGAGTTGCCATCCCTAGCAGGGGCGAAGAGAGGGGGCCATAGGGGTAGGGCTGGCAACGAGCTGAGCCGAGCTGGCTCGGGCTCCGCTCGGCCGAGCCACCTCTTCACGGAGCCGAGCCAGGCTCGACTCAGACGGCTAGACGAGCCAAAACTCTTGCTCGGCGCGGGCTCGGCCGAGCCGCGAGCCGACTCGCCTAGGCTCGCCTGCACCAACCCGTCACCACATCACAATAGCAAATTTTGCACAGCACAAAATAATCTCAGAAGTTTGAAGTACCAACAGAACCAATTAATTGTGAAAAAAACTAGCACATATGAACAAATAGCATCAGTCTGGCCATCTGGGAGACTAGGACGGCAGCACCGGTGCACCGCCTAGCGCCTGCTCGGGCCACGCTGCCTGACACTGCCTGCCTGCGGATCGCTAGCTCGCTGCTTGGATTGCCTGCCTACCTCGCTGAGTCACTGGGCGCCGCTGCCCTGGCTTCGCGAGTCGAGGCGTCGGGCCTCCGCCACTTTCAGCCTTCGACGCTTCGGGGCTCGAGCAGAGGTGTCAAGCGGCGGGTGGTAGCGATCGGCGGCGATCAGCGGTGGCTTCCGGCGGCGAGCAACAGCCTGGTGACTACGGTGACTGGAGTCTGTGGGTTGCAGGTGCAGGTGGGTTGCAGCTACAGGGTGCGGCAGCAGGGTGACTGCGGTGTTGGGTTATGGGGAGGCTACGCTAGCGCTTAATTTCAAAATTTTATCCCGTTAGCCCAGGAACCATATGTGTAATGGAATCTTGGATCGTTACCTTGAGCCTCGAGACGGGCTCGGGCAGTGAAAGTAGAGTCGATGAAACGCGTCCTCGAGCTGCTCCTCCTGACTCCGTTCGTTCGTCGACGATCCGGCGATGAAGACGACGCGATCCTACGATCTGACGATCTCCACGGGAAGATGATGACGAACACCACTATTGGAGTAGTGCCTCCACGGTATCCACACGTCCAGGGACAGTATCACCTCGCGCCGGCCTGCTAGCACCACTCGCGAGATTCGGGGAGATCGATCACAACGCTTTGCAATCGAGGAGAGAAGAGAGGTGGCAGCTAGGGCTCTCAACCAGGAGCAATAGCAGCAATGGCAACAACAATCAGTAACATTTTCGTGCTTGCCCCACCTCTTTTTATAAAGTGCCCTGTCATGGGTCTTTAATCTATATTAAAGCCCAATAGATCTAATCTGTTCGCCTAGATCGGAACTTCTAAAAATAATCTTCTGTATCGAATTTATTTCGACCCGGAACTTCTGGTCCAACCGGAACTTTTGGTTCATCCAGGCATGTCCGGAACTTCCGGTCCAACCGGAACTTCCGGCTCCTCAAGAAACCAAAACTGGGACTGCCCCAGAACTTCCGGTCTAACCGGAACTTCCGGATGCTCTAGAACCCGGAACTTCCCGCCCTCAGCCAGAACATCCGGTTCCCTAGAATTCTCTTAGGCATAATTCCATCAATCTCCCACTTACACAAGAGCCAATTCTTACAAGCTTTAAAATCCAATCCCCTTAAGCGTGCGACCCGATAGGTTAATATGCAAACGGCCTTTACCTGGAAACCCTTTTCGAATCGCCGATCAATAGCAGTACCTAGCAGCACATATTGACCCCTGAAAGTATACAAAGTCAAAATCATACTTTCTGAACCTTGATATACTCACGCACCAATCCCTTTACCTCACGACATCAGTCAAGCTCAAGACAAGATTCGTGCCACCCATGTTGATAGCTTGACACTTCACTCGATCAAGTAGTGAATTCAATCATGATCAACTCTTTGATCATAGTGGCATGGCCATGCACTTTCTAATCCGAGCACCTCAAGGGGCCTAGAGACGTCTCCCCCGTTATGTAGAAGGGGTAAATTCCATCTTGACCGCTCACATCCCACGACATGTTTCATGACACACCCGAAAGCAACCTTTATAACTACCCTGTTATAGAATAGCGTTTGAAAGCTCCTAAGTGTGCTACTACATATTCTGGAATCAATGACGCTCTCAGGTTTAAGGATTCTACAGGTACATCATTTGAGATGACAACTGATATTACATATAAAATAACAATCCCAGCAGTATCTCAAGGTGGGTCGATCTAACTCCATGTTCACTAACATGAGTCCACATCACTGATTTGACATCTCTATGTCTATGATCTGTGAAACATGATCATCAATCAGACAGATGTGCTAATCTATAAATCATCACTGTCCTACATGATGATCTCAGATCAGGGATCATTTAGAATAACATCGTAACACAAAGAGTCTCACAAACAAGTCATCAACTTGCTGATCTATGTAAAAGATATTTATTCAAGGAAAAAGATAATCAATTATCCAAATATACATCAGCATAGATAAAAACAACTTATTCTCACATACACTCGACTCACTCACGTAAGTATCTAATACCCATAGAGCTCAAGTACGCCTCATACCTGGACTGTGAGAGAGGCTTCGTCAACAGATCGGCTATGTTCAAATCCATGTGCACCTTACATATCTTCACATCACCTCTATCTATAATCTCACGGATCAGGTAAAAGCGTCGCAGTAAGTGCTTGGACTTCTGGTGTGACGTAGGCTCCTTGGCTTGCGTAATGGCACCACTATTATTACAATAGAGGTCCACTAGACTGGACGCATAGGGACAACACCCAGCTCAGAAACAAACTTTCCGATCCAAACTACCTCCTTCGCAGCTTTCGAAGCTGCAATATACTCGGCTTCTGTCATTGAATCTGCAATCGTTTCTTGCTTGGAACTCTTCCAACTCACTGCACCTCCATTGAGGCAGAACACAAATCCAGACTGTGATCGTGAATCGTCTTTGTCGGTTTGGAAGCTAGCATCGGTGTAACCACTTACAACGAGCTCCTCCTCACCTCCATACACCAGGAACATATCCTCAATTCTTCTCAAGTACTTAAGGATTCTCTTTACTACCGTCCAGTGACTTTTATCTGGGTTTGACTGATATCTGCTCGTAACACTTAGAGCATAAGAAGCATCTGGGCGTGTACAAAGCATGGCATACATGATGGATCCGATTACGGAGGCATACGGGATCACACTCATTTTCTCTAGCTCATCAGGTGTTGAAGGACACTGACTCTTGCTGAGAGAAATACCATGTGACATTGGCAGGAAACCTTTCTTAGAATTCTGCATATTGAACCGTTTCAATACCTTGTCAATGTACATCCTTTGGCTTAATCCAATTAGCCTTCTTGATCTATCTCTATAGATCTTTATGCCCAAAATGTATGCTGCCTCTCCAAGATCTTTCATCGAGAAACTCTTTCTCAACGAAGTCTTAACAGTATCTAGCATAGGAATATCATTTCTGATCAACAATATATCATCTATTGGAGTAATGCCTCCACGGTTTCCACACGTCCGGGGATAGGATCACCTCACGCCGGCGTGCTAGCACCACTCGCGAGATCTAGGAGATCGATCACAACACTTGGAATCGAGGAGAGAAGAGAGGTGGCGGCTAAGGTTCTCAGCCAGGAGCAACGACAACAGCAGCAGCCTTTTCATGCTAGCCCCTCCTCTCTTTATATAGTGCCCTATCACTGGCCTTTAATCTGCATTAAAGCCTAACAGATCTAATCTGTTCGCTTGGATCAGAACTTCCGGTTCTAACTGGAACTTCTGAAAATAACCTTCTGTATCGAATTTTTTTCGACCCGGAACTTCCGGTCTAACCGAAACTTCCGGTTCGTCCAGGCAGGCCTGGAACTTTCGGTCCAACCGGAACTTCTGGCTCCAATAGAAAACCAAAACTAGGGCTGGCCCGAAACTTCCGGTCTAATCGTAACTTTCGGATGCTCTAGAACCTGGAACTCCCGGCCTTAGGCCAGAACTTCGGGTTCCCCCAAAATTCTCTTGGGCACAATTCCATCAATCTCCCACTTGCACAAGAGCCAATTATTGTAAGCTTTAAAATCTAATCCCCTTAAGAGTGTGACCCGATAGGTTCATATGCAAACGGTCGCTATCCGGAAACCTTTCCCAGATCACCGATCAATAGCGGTACCTAGCAGCACATATTGACCCCCAAAATCATACAAAGTCAAAATCATAATTTCTAAACCTTGATATACTTACGCATCAATCCCTTTACCACACGACTTCAGTCAAGCTCAAGGCGAGATTCGTGTCACCCTTGTTGACAGCTTGACACTTCACTCGATCAAGTAGTGGATTCAATCATGATCAACTCTTTGATCATAGTGGCATGGCCATGCACTTTTCAATCCGACCACCTCGAGAGGCCTAGAGACGTCTCTCCCGTTATTTGGGAGGGGTAAATTCCATCTTGACCGCTCACATCCCACGACATGTTTCGTGATACACCCGAAAGCAATATTTATAACTACCCTGTTACGGAATAGCGTTTGGAAGCCCCTAAGTGTGCTACTACACATTCTAGAATCAATGACGGTCTCAGGTCTAAGGATTCTGCAGGTACATCATTTGAGATGACAACTGATGGCACTTTGAAAATAACAATCTCAGCAGTATCTTAAAGTGGTTCTATCTAACTCCATGTTCACTAATATGAGTCCACATCACCGATTTGACATCTCTATATCTACGATCTGTGAAACATGATCATCAATCAGACAGATGTGCTAATCTATAAATCATCACTGTCCCACATGACGATATGAGATTAGGGATCATTTAGAATAACATCGTAACACAAAGAGTCTCACAAAAAAGTCATGCACTTGCTGATCAATGTAAAAGATATTTATTCAAGGAACAAGATAACCAATTATTCAAATGTACATTAGCATACAAGACACTTTTTCTCACATACACTGGACTCACTCACGCAAGTATCTAATACCCATAGAGCTCAACTGCGCCTCATGCTTAGGCTGTGAGAGAGGCTTCATCAATGGATTTGTAATGTTCACATCCGTGTACACCTTGCATATCTTCACATCACCTCTATCTATAATCTCACGGATCAGGTGATAGCGCCGCAGTATGTGCTTGGACTTCTGGTGCGACCTAGGCTCCTTGGCTTACGCAATGGCACCAATATTATCACAATAGAGGTCCACTGGACTGTACGCACTAGGGACAACACCCAGATCAGAAACAAACTTTCTGATCCAAACTGCCTCCTTCGCAGCTTCAGAAGCTGCAATATTCTCGGCCTCAGTTGTTGAATCTGCAACCGTTTCTTGCTTGGAACTCTTCCAACTCACTACGCCTCCATTGAGGCAGAACACAAATCTAGACTGCGATCGCAAATCGCCCTTGTCAGTTTGGAAGCTAGCATCGGTGTAACCATTTACAATGATCTCCTCCTCACCTCTATAGACCAGGAACATATCCTCAGTTCTTCTCAAGTACTTAAGGATACTCTTTACTACCGCCTAGTGACCTTCACCCGGGTTTGACTGTGTTAATGGCAAAATTTAGTGAGGCTCAAGCCCAACAAAATTTTGGCACGGTCAATGGAAGTCAAGGAGTCTGGTCAAAGTACGGTCAACGAAGCCCGTCCGCAACATGTATGAGTGATCGGATAAGGATACAGTTGGGAGAGAAGCCGATAAAGAAGGAAATGGTGGATTTTCTTGTGTGGTTTAGATCAAATACATTAATCTAAGGCTTCATCGGTTAAGTTTGACATCTTAGTTTATGTATTTGATTCACATCACGTATCGTCCATCTGGATGAAGTGTGTTCCGATATGTTTAGCACTATGATTTGCTGTGGCTTAGCGACTGTCTTGGTTCGGTCCAATATTGCGGTTACAGTGAATGATAATGCGAACACAGATCGGGCATGTTGAAGCCAGATTCTATCGGAGTATAAGCCGATAGGTTATTTTTCTGCGTGTTTATCTCATCGTTGTATCGGGTATCGGAATCGAGCGATACACATCAGCCTAGCGTCATTACATCCGTCTTGCTTTTATGTCCCGATATCGACTCTGATACTAATCCCAGCTGATTTTATATATTAGATGGTTTAGGCTGATGGTTCTATCTCAATAGGTTGAACAGTAGATCTATTCTTCATGTCATGCATCCGATATGCCACATCATACAATTTCCATCATGTTATTATTATGTTTTATTTATCTTATTTAAATGTATATACCGATGCACACCAAGACCATCGGCTCGACAACCGATAGGCGTTACTGCTTATGTTTTTCTTGTCTATCTTATCAGTTGCAAGATCAAACTGATTGGCACGCCACGAACCGCAAATTTAGGACCTGCACTAGAGTTAAGCAGATCTCTCAGGCCACACGTGTGACCAAAAACTTTACCAACAGACTGATATATGCTCATAACACTTAGAGCATAAGAAACATCTGGGTGTGTACAAAGCATGACATACATGATGGATCCGATTGCAGAGGCGTACAGGATCGCACTCATCTTCTCCAACTCATCAGGTGTCGAAGGACACTGACTCTTGCTGAGAGAAATACCATGTGACATTGGCAGAAAACCTTTCTTGGAATTATGCATATTGAACCGTTTCAATACCTTGTCAATGTACATACTTTGGCTTAATCCAATCAGCCTTCTCGATCTATCTCTATAGATCTTTATGCCCAAAATGTATGCTGCCTCTCCAAGATCTTTCATCGAGAAACTCTTTCTCAACGAAATCTTGACAGCATCTAACATAGGAATGTCATTTCCGATCAACAATATGTCATCTACATATAAGACCAGAAATACAAGTGAGCTCCCACTATCCTTTTTGTAAACATAAGGCTCTTCTTCATTCTTGATGAAGCCAAACCCTTTGACTGCCTCATCAAAAGGAAGGTTCAAACTCTGGGAAGCCTGCTTCAGCCCATAAATAGACCTTTGCAGCTTGCAAACTTTCCCAGCACTCTCTGGATCATCAAGACCTTCAGGCTGTGTCATGTATACATCCTTACTTAGGTTTCCATTAAGAAAAGCCGTCTTGACATCCATTTGTCATATCTCATAGTCATAAAATACGGCAATTGTTAGGATGATCCGGATAGACTTTAGCATAGCGACGGACAAAAATATTTCATCATAATCAACACCTTGAATCTGCCTGAAACCTTTCGCCACCATTCGTGCTTTATAGATGTGAACATTTCCATCAACGTCTATCTTTTTCTTAAAAATCAATTTATACTCGATAGTTTTTACACCATCAGGTGGATCGACAAAGTTCCAAACTTGATTCTCTCGCATGGATTCTAACTCGGATCTTATGGCTCCAAGCCATTTCTCAGAGTTTGGTCCCATCATCGCTTCCAAGTAGGTCTTAGGTTCATTATTGTCCAACAATAATACGTTGCGCTGCCTAGTGGTTAAAAACGCAAACCGCTCGGGCGCACGACTCAACCTCTCTGACCGACGTGGGGCTGGTGTCTCGACAATAGGCTCTACAACATCTTACATGTCGAGTCACGGTTCAATAGGAGCTGAAACACTTTCTAGTGGTTCTCGAACCTCTTCGAGTTGCACCGTGTTCCCACTAACCCCTTTCGAGACAAACTCTTTCTCCAGAAAAACACCATTCTGGGCGACAAACACTTTGCCCTCTTCCCGGTTATAAAAGTAATATCCTTTGGTTCGACAAAAGATGGACGAGTCGGTGCAAGACTATGTTTCTTTGTATTAATTTTATAAACATGTGTATATGACCCAAACGACAATGCCATACATAGGTGGGATTCAAATCATTCAGTCAAGGTTTCTTTGTATTAATGTTATAAACATGTGTATCATCAAGAATCAGAACATATAAGCCATTCAATAATGGACAAACACCATAAAGCATATCATTCAAAAATATCGAACAACACTTATTTATCGAATTCAAAACCGTCTTCATCTAAACATGACGAAGAGACAATGTTTCTGCCCAAGGCAGGAATAAAATAATAATTATTTAACTCTAAAACTAATCCTGAGGGTAGCGATAAAGAATAAACGCCGACGGCCAACGCAGCAACTTTTGCACCATTGCCGACACGAACATCCAATTCGCCTCTTGTGCACTTCCTAGTCCTTTTCAGCCCCTGCAATGATTTGCTATTGTGAATCATTGATCCGGTATCAAATACCCATGAATCACTTGGATGAGTAGCAAGATAAATTTCAATAACATTTATACTTGAAGCGGAAGTCGTACGTCCCTTCTTTTTTTTTGTTCTTCCAAGTACAACTTGCAATTCCTCCGCCAATGGCCAGGCTTATGGCAGTGGTGGCAAGTGTCAAAGCTAGCAGGGCCTGACTTGGACTTTCCAGCCAAATTAGACTTAGAGCTCGAGATCTCATCTGGAGCTTTAGCCCTTCCCTTACGCTTTCTCTTCTTACTTTTCTTTTGAACCATCATCACATGACTAGGATTTTTTTTAAGGGTTTCTTTGGCTGTCTTGAGCATCCCATACAATTTAGCCAAGGTTTTCTTCATGCCATTCATATGAAAAATCATAATAAACGGCTCGAAGCTCGTAGGCAGCGACTGAAGAATCACATTTATGGCCAAATCATTATCAAGTTTAGATCTAAGTTTTTTCAGGTTCTCAACGTAACCAATCATCTTCATCACATGAGGACTTACTAGACTACCTTCCGCTAACCTACACGCAAACAAGGACTTTGAGACATTATACCTCTCAGTCTGTGCTTGGTTCTCAAACATGCCCTTCAGCCCCACGATCATATCGTAGGCATCTCTGTCCTCATATTGCTTCTGAAGCACAGACGACATACAGGCAAGCATGAGACAGCTGACATCAACTGAATCACTAGCGTGCTTCTCATAAGCCTGCCTTTCAGCAATTGGTGTATCATCCATTGGTTTATCAAGGTGGGGTTCCTCTAGAACATAATCATTTTTCTCCTGCTTGAGAACAATTCTCAAGTTTCTGTACCAGTCAATAAAATTTGTTCTAGACAATTTCTCCCTCTCAAGGATGGATCGTAGATTAAAAATAGAAGTGTTCTTTGCAGTAGGTGCCATGATCTACAACAACAACGCAAGGTTCAGCACTATGCTATGTTAATCTTCTATCAAATAAAAGATGTGTCATAATATGTAAAATAATCGTTTTCCCTCTAACGACACATTGTAGGACAAGATCCATTTTCATCTAACTCCTAGTGAGCTTTGGCATCACTGCTAGAAGATGTGTCATATGTGACTCTTGTTCGTTGGGGTAGCATCCAATGCCCGACTCCTAACTCCATGCCCCAAAGCCCAAAACCGTTTTGATAGCTTTGTTAAGCAAACCAATACTATGCATGTGGTGTCCGACATCCACCCTAACTGGTTAAGATAAAAGACGGCACCCTGCTTTGCCAGACCCACCATCGATGATCCAGAACCTTAGTAGGTGCAGCTATTGAAAAGAGCATCAATACTTAATTTTCTGAGGGAAACTATTCTAACATGGTGACGATGCCTACCGCACACAAAACATGAAAGAATAGTATGACAGGAACATAAATTAAAATCACAGCCAATCATATTAACTGTGACATAGTATGGTCCTTTCGCATGGAGATCTCCATCTCCATGGTTCCTGTCCTTTGGGTCATCACGCTTCAGGTCTCCATGAACTTGTATCAGTCTATTACACCTAATAGCACTATACTAATTACATGAGCAGAAGCATCACATATCGACGCGCAGGTCATACAACGTTTGAACAGCCTTGGGCTGTAATCAATCATGACACGCAAGCCATGTTATTACAAGCGAGTATCATATACTTTGCAAGGCCATACCAGTCACAACATTCCCTGGAAAAACGAGTTAGGCGTAATCTAGACGTGACTGAACTGGACCCGAAACTTTTGGCCAGTAGGCCTGAAACTTCCGACTCAGGGCCGGAACTTCCGAAATCAACCTTCTGACTCGAATTTATTTTTGGCCCGGAAGTTCCAAGTCACACCCGAAACTTCCGAAAATAACCTTCTGTATGGAATTTATTTCTGTCCGGAACTTCCGGTCCAACCGGAACTTCTAGTCCAACCGGAACATCTGAACCCAGAATTTCTGGGTCATACCCGGAACTTCCGAAAATAACATTCTGTATTGAAAATTATTTCGGCCCGGAACTTTCGGTCCAACCGAAACTTCCAGAAAATCCGACAACAAAAATAATAGATCCAATCTATTTCCATCACATATCACCATATGTGATCGATTCAGATCGAACACTACGCACGTAGGCTCCGATACCACTGTTCGGTTATGGAAAGGCTACACTAGAGCTTAATTTCAAAATTTTACCCCGTTAGCCCAGGAACCATGCGTGTAATGGGATCATGGATCGTTACCTTGAGCCTCGAGAAGCGTTCGGGCAGCGGAAGTAGAGTTGACGAAGCGCGTCCTCGAGCTGCTCCTCCTGACTCCGTTTGTTCATCAGCGATCCGGCGATGAAGACGACAGATCCTATGATCTGACGATCTCCACGGGAAGAAGACGACGAGCACCACTATTGGAGTAGTGCCTCCACGGTATCCACACATCCGGGGACAGGATCAGCTCGCGCCGGCGTGCTAGCACACTCGCGAGATTCGGAGAGATCGATCACAATGCTTTGCAATCGAGGAGAGAAGAGAGGTGGCAGCTTGGGCTCTCAACCAGGAGCAATAGCAGCAATGGCAACAACAACCAGCAACCTTTTCGTGCTTGCCTCACCTCTCTTTATATAGTGTCCTGTCATGGGCCTTTAATCTGTATTAAAGCCCAACATGTCTAATTTGTTCGCCTGTACCGAAACTTCCGGTTCTAACCGGAACTTCTGAAAATAACCTTCTGTATCGAACTTATTTCGACCCAGAACTTTCGGTCCAACCGGAACTTCCGGTTCATCCAGGCATGCCCAGAACTTCCGGTCCAACCGGAACTTCCGGCTCCTCCAGAAACCGAAACTGGGGCTGCCCCAGAACTTCCGGTTTGACCGGAACTTCCGGATGCTCCAGAACCTAGAACTTCCGGCCCTCAGCCAGAACTTTCGGTTCCGCCAGAATTCTCTTGGGCATAATTCCATCACGTGGTGCCCTAAAACTCCCTCACGCACGCGTTAGACCTTTGTAGAATAGCAGGCTGGGCCGTTCTGTGCGCTTAGGGTTGGCAGACTTGGGCCGCTGGCCGAGCCGCTCGCGAGCCGGCTCGGCTTGACTCGGTCAGCTACCGAGCCACCTCTACGTAGGGGCCTATAGGGGTGGGTATTCGGTTTTTTCGGTTTAATCGGTTCAGTTTGTTCGGTTTTTAGAAAACAGAAACCGAATAACTTGTTAAAATTAGAAAAACCAAACCAAAAAACCGAAATTTTTTGGTTTGGTTTTTTCGGTTTTCGGTTTTTACCGAACAACTTCGCATAGCATAGCACCTAGATGCCAACAGCGCAAGGCAGAGAGGAGCGTGGTCGCATGGGTTGAGCATTGAGGCCTTGAGGTTGAGGGGGAGGGAGACAGGGAGTGAGGGGAGGCTTCTTCCCACTGGCCAGGCAGGCCACAGGAAGCCCAAGCAGGCCACACGTAGGCCTAGTAGCCAGTCAGACCACCCTCACATGCGTAGGCAGGTCGTTTTCATATGGACTTTGGTTTTTTGGGTTTTTTGATTTTCCAGGAATAAAAACCGAATTATATAAAAACAAAAACCGATTTTTTTAGAAAAACCAAAAATCGCTGTTTTTCGGTTCGGTTCGGTTTTCGGTTTTTAGTTAATTTTTGCCCACCCCTAGGGGCCTGCCCCCCAATGATTTTTCATTAGACCCCCTCCCCGCGCACACTGGCACAGCATACACTGCTATACACGTCACACACAGCCACACAGGCAACATCAAAACTCAAATTCTGAAAAGGCCAACACACCACGGCACCAGGACACGCTTTGGCCCATGGGCCTCTCAGAGCTCAAGCGTCAAATGCAAAACAGCAGCACAAAGGTCGCTATGCAATTGCATCTCGCCTTGACTTCAATCTGGCATTCTGGCATCTGGTGAAGTGGTGATTGAAGCAGGCTGCAGCGCTGGTGCCCCTGTCCCCACGACCACGCAGTGATGCAGCGCCAGCGCCCATCGGCGACAGCCACGCACTGACGCACATGCATTTTTCATTGCATAAGTCTTCTGTAAGATGTATTTGCTGCTATAATTAATTGATAATGTATTAGAATCTAAATTCTCTTTTTAATTATAGTTTTGGTAGTAACTAGTTGTTGATTTATTTAATCTTTAACCATGAAGAGGTTAAGAACTATCGATAGTTTTTTAAGCAAGTTAATCTAAGTTCTGGTCACGCTGAAACTGCTAATGTGACCACTGATCAATCTATTTAACTGGACCAACCGGTTAATGTGTAAACTCCTGATCAGAATACTTCTGTACTACCACAAGATGAACAAACAAGAATTTTAACTACAGCATTTGAGAGAGATCCAGGTAAATGCCTTCAAATTTAGGAATTCCCTCCTACGAAACAAGGTGAAGCTAAGCGATTTTATATATCTAAAGGCCCGTATCAACTAATCATGATAGAGTATCCATTTAATAATTCATCGAAGCATCGTCGTCGTTTCAATAGCAATTGGTTTATAGATTTTTGGTGGCTCGAGTACTCTCCTCACACTGATCATGCATATTGTCTACCTTATTTTCTATTTTCAAAGAAGCCAACTAGAAAGTGCGGTTCAGATGCATTCATAATAATAGGATTTAAGAGTTGGAAGAAGGTTAACGATGGAGATAAGTGTGCTTTTCTATGTCACATGAGCTAGGATGCTAGTTTAGCTCATAACTATTCAGTTCAATGTTTCAATAATTTAAAAAATAGTATTGTTCGTATTGACAAGACGATGGTTAAACAAAATAATAAAATTGTGGCAGACACAAGACTTAGTCTTACCACTACAATTAATGCCATCAGATAATAATATTTTTATAACTATTATTGCAATTAGAATAATTGATAATTTGATATTGTACTATCTAATAATTATGTATTCTTTATATTACTAGGTGGTTGACATTTCAAGCATGTTCATTTAGAGGCCACGACGAATCTCCTGATTCCATCAACCAAGGCAATTTTCTTGAAATGCTCAAATTGATGGTGAAAGTTGCCTAGAGGGGATGAATAGGCAATATAAAATTTCTCAATAAAATAAGTTAGTTCAAACATCCAGGACCCGGACTATCCGGACTTTAGTCGGATACTCCGAGAGTCAAACAAGATTAAAACTATCCGAGGTCTAGACTGTCCGGGTGTTACTGGATGGTCCGGGCACAGCAGATCTGAAACGATAACCAATGCGGAAAATAATCTATTCAATGAATACAATAATACTTAATCTTGCTAGCAGATAGATAGATCAACAATAAATAGAACTAGCAAGAACAATAATGGACACAATGATTTTTTCCTAAAATTCGGATCCTCCGATCCTAAGTCTCCGTTGAGGAAACCCCAAGGGACCAGGTCTCTTTCAACTCTAATCTTCACCAAGCACTTACCTCCGTAAGCCTTGGTTTCCACTATGTTACCTCTTTGAAGCCGAGACGAAGCTTTGTACAAATGTATCCGGTCACCCACACGCTTTGGGTGCTCGCGGATCGATGCCTAGCCATTTAGGAGACCTCAATCTCCAAGAGTAATAGACTCGATGACGTAATCCGATGTCGTGTGCTCAAGAACCAGCAAGGAACAACAAGCATACACCCACACAACTCTCAAGAGATTAATCACACGAGAACCCGTAGAGATTGTGTGGAGAGATCACTCTTCTTCTCTCAAGATCTAAAAGCAAGAATCAAAGCACAAGGAAGAAGATGTGAAAATGGCAGGGTGTCCTGGTTTGCAAATCACGTCCCCCTTATTATGGAGGGGAATGGTATTTATACCTCTGCACCAAATCTGTCCGTGAAGGCAAAAAATCACGCACTGTTTATTCAGACAGTCCGGGCTTAACCGGATGATCCAGACCAAATAAAATCAAAACAGAACGAGTGTTTCGGATAGTCTGGTCAGAATCTAGATATTCCAGGCCAAAAATTAAGTCCAAACAGAAGAGTGTTTTCGGACAGTCTGACCAAGGTCCAAACAGTCCAGGCCACGGAATAGAAATCAAACAGAGTGCAATTTTTGGATTGTCTTGCCAAAAATCTAGACATTCCAGCTTCAGAATAAATTTCAACAGAAACAAGTTTTTGGATAGTCCGGTCAGCGTCCAGACAGTCCTACTCAAAAAATAATTAAAACATAAGCATGTTTTCGGATAGTCCAATCAGAGTCCGAACAATCTAGCTTGAAATAATAAATCAAACAGAACCATGTTTTCAGATTATCAGGCTAGGATCCAGACAGTACGATATGTAAATAAAATCAAATAGAAGCCTGTTTTTAGAGTGTCCGGTTTGAACCCGGACAGTCCGTGGTGCAAATTAAATCCAACAAAAGGCAGATCTCGGACAGTCCGGCTAAACTCGAACAATCCGGCTTTTTTGGAAACTAAAAAGTAACATGGAAAGATTCTAAAACTTTCAACGAAAGATATTGATTTTAGCACTTAGATTTAGATCAACTATCAGCTTATCCCTTTTGATAGTACGGCATACCTAGACTCAAGAAAATTTAAAATATATGCAATAAGCACTACTTGAGCCTAAGTAGAATGAATAATTCGATTTCTTCAAGGTCAAAAGAGCTACAATGCCACTTTTAACTCTTACTTCCTTCATTCATCTTAGCAACTATATCAGTAGCATTTGATCACTATTGCCATTAAAACACTATAATAAATTAGGGGCCTAGATACATCAAGATACACTTTCAATCTCCCTCTTTTAGGTGATTGATGACAATATGATCTAAGATGTAAAAATAAATTGCTATCAAGATAAAAATTCAACCTGAAGCTCCTCCTAAATGCATGCATCATATACCAAAATAGTAAACACAACATAAAGCATTTAGGACTAGAAAACGAAATCAACATAATTAACCATAAAGCATAAAACATGTTCATTACATTCCAACTATGCATGCCACACATTAAAGCAAAAATACTATTATAGCCCATTGTTCATAACACGGAGTACAAAGTTAGAATCAAAAGATGGAAAATCCAAAAGCTAAGCAATTTGACTTGACTTGACTTGCGATGACTTCTTGATAATTCTCCTCCTTTGGCATCAAGGACACCAAAAAGAGAATACAGCAGACGGCTCACTTGGAGTCATCACCATCAGCATCATCATCATCATCATCGTCGGACAGTGAAGAGGACTGCTGAGGAGGCTGCTGCTGCTGCTACTGGGATGACCCTACTCTGGATCCAAAGAAGTGGGCATAAGGGTCAGTGCAGTCAGCGAAGTCGTTCTCCTCTTTAGAATCAGATACAGGCTCCATGGGAGGTTGGCCTGAATGCTGAAGTAGCTGGTTGATCGCCTTGTTCTGTCTCTCAAACTCCTTGACTTGTCGACGACTACTGTTCCGATACATAGTAAAGATGGCCAATGGAATCTTCTTGATTGGCGAGCCAGAGGAGCTAGGCTATGGTGCTGATCTGCAAGGAGCACGCCGAGGCCCGGCAGAAGAAGGCGGAGCTGTTGAGGAGGACTGAGGAGGAGGCGCTCCAGAAGGTGGTGCCCGAGGTGTGTACCCATAGTCCGCAACCTTATGAACCATCTTCTTCCTGGTGACTCTGTCGATCACAAGCTGAATGTATGGAGCGTACACTCAACTCTTGGTAGGAGAGACTGAGGTGGTCCAGATCTTGCTCCAAAGGAACCAAGAAACACTAAACATACCACAATCCTCCCTCATGACCGCCAGCAGATTATGGGCATTACCCAGCAATGACGTCCTGTCACCGAGCTTAGGCAGCAGGGTCTTTCGGAATAGATTGTTCAAAACTGAGAACACTGGGGAGAGACCATCTGTCTTGCCTCCAAACATTGAACCCGGCTCATACAGAAATAGCACTGCATCAACTCTAAGCATGGGCTTGGTGTTCAAACGATATGCTGCAAGGTCATTTGCATCTAGACCCAAGATAGCAGCGAAGTCACTGAGTGTGACCTCGTACTCGACTCCCTCCAGTCACTAGTAGAAAGATGGCTCATCATTGTTCACGGTCAAAAAAAGTGTGGAGTAGAACTGGCAGATTGCTTCCTCGCACGAGTCCTGCTTGATCTCCATGAGGCCATAGAGATTCTTGGCCTGGCAGATGCGGATCACTTGGTTGAACACTGGATTGCCCTTTTTCTTCATCGCAGCACAGTTGATCCATTGCATCTTGACTACCGGGTTTCTCTTAGGCAACATGACACTCTTGTAGTAGTCTTGTTGAAAGCCCGAGTGGAACCGATAATCCGACGCATCCCTCACATACCGCCTGGGATCCTCATTTCTCTCCTTCCTAGCCTCAAGGGCCTGCCTTATATAATTGACTTCGGATCGAGGAGTGACCTCGTCAGCCAATGAGGGCTCTTGGACCTTTCTCTAGACAAGTTGAAGGATGTCATCGCTTTGACTGGATTGTCCGGTGGCAGGCTGCTTTCCTTTGCCTTTGCCCTAAGGTGGAGAAGGAGGCCACACTGGTGAGGTGGCAAGCACTTGGATGCCTATGTCTAGGAAGCGACGCACTCGAGAGGCAAGCCACTTGAAA
>KE371682.1:563068-578101 GCA_000418225.1 Zizania latifolia | reverse complement strand
CCGGAACTTCCGACTCCAGTCGGAACTTCCGAAACAGACCTTCTGTATCGAATTAATTCTGACCCGGTACTTCCGGTCACAACCGGAACTTCCGGTTCGTCCAGAAAACCAAATTCAGGGGCTGGCCCGGAACTTCCGGTTCTACCGGAACTTCTGGATGCTCTAGAACTCCGGAACTTCTGGCTATAGCCGGAACTTCCGATTCCCCTAGAATTTTCTTGGGCACAATTCCATCATGAAGGACATTCTTCTTTGTGAAGTATTAAGACAAGTATACTCCGGTGATCATATCAAATGTGGCGCACGCCGCCATGACATGGCTACATGGCTTGTAGTAGAGAGATGGTTTATTGTAGGTACACCGACAAGTGTCGGTAACGGTGCACAACTAAACAATAACATCCTGATTTATTCCTCTCTAACCTTTGTCTCGACACGTTACCTCGAAACAGAGTTCCCGAGAACTTGTCTTGATGGTACGATGCTGGGTTGCCTTCTTACTCTTCTCTATGAAATACTCCGTAATCTTTTTGCAATATAGAAGGCGCTCATCCCTGTGCACCACTAAAGCAGCAGTATGCCAGTCCACGAAGTATCGGGTAGTTTCATGGATTATGCCCTCTATAATACCAACCAAAGGGAAGCATCGCATACCCCGCATCACCCAATTATACACCTCGGCAAGGTTGGTGGTTATGATGCTATACCTTACGCTGTGAGTGTCATACAGTAGAGACCAATGCTCTCTATTCTCGAATTTAATCCAATTTGAGAAGCAGTGAACTTTCATCCTCTGTCGTTTACGGATTGTCTATTGATCATCAGTGGGTAGAGAACAAAGTGACTCTAGCTCTGGCTCCGGATTACTTCCAGATTACTACTTGGCGGCCTTCTTTTGCTTGTATTTTGATGTTAGCTCATCAAGTTTCCTCCACAAGGCCTTGAACTTTCTCTCTTGGTTTTGGCTACACAGTCTCTTGAACAAATTAGTCAATTCTTTATTCTTCCCGAAGTGACGGAAGAAGTTTGCACCTAAATGGCATATACACCATCGAGACTGAATGTCCTTCCAAGGATATGGCTCATCTGAATCATACTTTATATGTTAGATTGCTTTGATCAATCCCGCATGTCGGTCATGCAACACACAAACATTTAGCCTGTCCTGAAGAATCCAAATGTTCAGGTGCCATAAGAACCACAACCAACTTTTGTAGTTCTCACTTTCCACAAAGGAAAAGGCAATTGGCACAACCTGATTGTTGCCATCAACACCAATAGCGGTCAATATCTGACCTCTATACTTTCCAGTTAGAAATGTGCCATCCACACAAAGAATGGGACGGCAATACTAGAAAGCTCGGATATAAGCACCGAGTGCAAAGAAAACTCGATGTAGAATCTTAACACCCTCCGGGAATACCGCATCCTTCTCTTCGAATGAGTGGTATGTGCTAGGGTTGCCGCTCTTCATCACGTCCAGACAGAGAGGCAGGTTATGATATGAGTCCTCGAATGTACGGAACCTCATTTCGAGTGCCTTCTGTTTAGTCCTTCATGCCTTAGAATAGTTGATTGTGTACTGAAACCTTCTCTCTATGGCAAGTATTAAGGCCCAAGGCTCATAACTGAGATTCTCAATAATCTCAGAATACATCACCCCCACAATGTAGTTGACACTTAGATTCATTGCCTGGTTACAGCTGTATCGACCACGCATGTATGGTCGATAACAATTGAGCATACCTAATAAATTCCCCACTTCGGTTGATGTGCGCGGACTCTCTATGGTCAATCATCCATCTCACACATAACGTCATACATTGTGTGATTTGACTTCTTGACTCAAAATGCCCGCTAGAGTGACAATGTCCATGCTTTCACGGCATCTTGAACTGCTTCTTTTGTAGGATGCACTGTATCCTTCTAGACCTCGTTCTGTCCATACTCCCAACGAGTGTCGTAGCCCTCGTTAATAGCAAGAGCATTAAAATCTTATGCTTGCTACTCGTTGGGAATCATAGTGTCTTCATCTACGTTATCATTGTTGCCATCTCCTGCTTCGTCTTCTTCCTCTGAGTCATCGTTGGCACCTTGCTTGAGTGCTTCCTCAAAGTCTTGGTCCTCTCTCTCTAGTAAGTTAGGTATGGCCTCTATGTCCTCTCCTTCATCAGCTTGCCCTTTAGCAACCCTAGGTGTCGTAGACTAGGGAGCATCCCCAGAATGTGACACTACATCTGTCCCAGGGATCACCTTTTGGACTTGGCTACTCTGGTCGACCTCAAATTGTACTCCAAACTCAGCAACTTGGTTAGGTGTTGGGTCTAAAGTAGGAAAGGCATGAGCAGTAAAATAGATAAGCAAAATCCGTTTCTAACCTTGCTCTAGTGCCTTTCTGATATACCCTCTCTACATGGCGGTCAAGGTAACAGGAACCATCTCCCAAAAATACCCTTCAGTAGCACGGCTGCATCGGGCATACAAATACAACCCCACTACTCTCTATCCAATCAAAAATATGATACAGTCACCGCTTAACACTCTCAATGCTACGCACCACCACCTGACTTAAACTATTTTTGGTACATTAAAAACTACTAAGGTCAGCACCATCATGACCAACAAATACTTATCCATCTCCATAGTAAATTCTAAATGATGTTCTGTCCGATATGCCTGTAAACATTAAGTTTACACCAACAATAACATATATTAAGCAGCAAATAATACCACAAACATAACTACATGTCTAGCGCGACAGTATGATTCCACTTATTTAAACTATATTTAAAGTACATCTAAATTATCTCTAAACTATATTTAAAGTACATCTAAATTATCTCTAAAATACCCCTAAATTGTCTCAAAGGTATGTTTAAAGCACCTCTAAATTATGTTTAAAGTACCCCTAAATTATCTCTAAAGTATATTTAAAGTACCTCTAAATCATCTCTAAAGTACCAATAAATTATCTCTAAAGTATGTTTAAAGTACCTCTAAATTGTCTCTAAAGTATCCCTAAATTATCTCTAAAGTATGTTTAAAACACCTCTAAATCATCTCTAAAACACCCCTTAATTATCTCTAAACTATGTTTAAAGTATCTCTAAATTCTCTCTTAAATACCCCTAAATTATCTCTAAAGTATGTTTAAAATATATCTAAACTATGTTTAAAGTACCCCTAAATTATCTCTAAACTATATTTAAAGTACCTCTAAATTAGGTCTAAAGTACCCTTAAATTATCTGTAAACTATGTTAAAAGAACATCTAAATTACACTAAAAGTAGCACCAAAATACTCCTAAAGTACTACTAAACTACCCCTAAAATACTACTAAACTAGTCCTAAATTACCCCTAAAATATTACTAAACTACTCATAAACTATTCCTAATTTACCTCTAATCTATGGCGGAGATTGTTGATGCGGCTGGATACGAAGAGGTCGATTCTGCAGTCCTAGATCGTTGGAGACGAAGACACCGGCAGCAAGTACGCAGCGACGGCGAGGAGGCTTGGGTGCAAAAAGTGTTGTGCGCAGGAAGGAAACGAGAAGTGGAGAAGAAGAGGAAGGGTCGCCGGTTGGTATCTATAGGGCAAATGTGGTGCTTCGGAAATTGGGTTAAGGAGGATTCCGCAGATTTGGTGGGGCCCATGACTCAACGTTTGGCAGAGGTTGCTATTGGTAGGGCTAGAATTTCGAAGCATCGGGTTGCACCCATACTCCGAAATTGGGGGGCATGTGTTAACGGCAAAATTTGGTAAGGCCCAAGCCCAACACAGTTTCGGCACGGTCAATGGAAGTCAAGGAGTCCAGTCAAAGCACGGTCAACGAAGCCCGTCCGCAACATGTACAAGTGATCAGATAAGGATGCAGTTGGGAAAGAAGCCGATAAAGAAGGAAAGGGTGGATTTTCTGCGGAATCGGTTACAATCGTATCGGTATAGGACGGCAAGTCTCCGAACTATAAATATGTAACTTTTAGACCTAGTTTAGAATCAATAAATCAACAGATCAAACAACTCTCGGCGCATCGCCAAACTTGCCATCAGCGAGTTCTTGCTCTCCTGCGGGGCTGCATCGCTTCGATCTCCGGCGAGGGGTAAGTTTCGCCAAACATGTATTGATTAGTAGATCAAAGGCTTCATTGCTTAGGTCCGACATCTTAGTCTATGTATCGATCATGTTATATCAGATGCGTGGTTTAGATCAAATATTTTAGTCTAAGGCTTTATCGGTTGAGTTCGACATCTTAGTATGTGTGTTTGATTAACGTCGCGTATCGTTCATCTGGATGAAGTGTGCTCCGATATATTTAGCACTATGATTTGCTGTGATTTAGCGGCTGTCTTGGTTCTGTCCAATCTTGCGGTTATAGCGAAAGATAATGCGAACACAGATCAGGCATGCTGAGGCCAGATTCTATCGGAGTATAAGCCGATAGTTTATCTTTCTACATGTTTTAATCTCATCGTTGTATCGGGCATCGGAATCGGGCGATACACATCGGCCTAGCGTTATTATATCTGTCTTGCTTTTACATCCTGATATCGATTCTAGTATTACTTTCAGACGATTTTTACAGATTAGATGGTTCAGGCCGATACTATTGTCCTGATAGACCTTTACATTGGATTTATTTTCATGCCATGCATCCGATATGTCACGTCATACAGTTTTTACCATTTATTACTATGCATTATTTATCTTATTTAAATGTACGTCCCGATGCACGTCAAGACCATCGGCTCGATAGCTGATAGGCGTTACTACTAACGTTTTCTTGTCTATCTTATCAGTTGTAGGATTAAACTGATTGGCACGTCACGAACCGTAAATTTAGGACATGCACTAGAGTTAAGCAAATCTCTCAGGCCACGCGTGTGACCAAAAACTTTACTAATAACAGTACAATAAATCTAGACAGTGATACTATCTATATTTATTATACTATAATATATTAAATTCTATCGTATGTTATAATATTATGGGATGAATGGAATAGTAAAAGAAAACAGGTTTCATAATAAAAGAAATAGAGGAAAAAAAATGAAAATCCCATGGCTTGCCAATGCTAGTCTAACACGGTATGTCACGGTAGCGATCGAAGCATGATTCTACTAGTTAGACAAGCCTACTATACTATAATTATACTATAATGTTATTGTGTTTGGGCCAACATGGCGATCTGATGTATTTGGACATCTCTATAAGGCATAGAACTTTAGTTTGTCTGCAAAGAGCCTTTTGTCACTTTAACTAGTTGACCTATTTTTCGAAGCACCATTGTTGACCTGTTTGGTTGTTTCTGATTTAATGAACCAAAAGGAAATTGCATTATTCTCACATCAAAAAATACCTGTCTTAAAATGATAGCACACTTATTCCTGACGAAGTAAACTTTGTATTGTTGTTCACAAAATTAATGAAATGATACAATCTACGAAGAACTATATATAAACATCTGTCTAAGGGTAGTTATCCCAAGGTAATCACTAATCACACTACTTCAAATTGAATAGATGAATGTCAAGAAATTAATGGAATATCGTGCGTATTTAAAATATAATGCCGGCCTAGCTACATACTTTTTATTTTTTTCAAATTTAAATTGTCTCAACTTTTATAAAGTTTAAATAAAAATATATTAATATTTATAATATCAAATAAATACACCATTAAAACATATTTATTTAATACTTGATTTAATAAACTAATTTGATATTGTAATTATTGGTATATTTTTTATAAAATTAGTTAAAATTGAAGTTTAACTTCGGAAAACTTTAAACAACTTACAATATGTAACGGATGAAGTATATATTAAAATTTAGAAACCTTCTATGATCAAAAAAGTTTCTACCCCTCGTATATACACCGGTGGAAAGACATTTATTTGACGCTATTTGGTGGATTATTACAGTTCAGAAGCCAATGAGTAGTGACTGGTATTTTGAAGGATGGAACTGATCATGGTATTACATTGACTACAATATCATCGCATGTCACAAGTATGTATATATGTACGTGTGTGTATACATATATAGTCATGAAGAAGAGATCATGTCAACTATTAAGTATTTACACTACTACACTATATTAGAGCTAGGAAATAATAATTAATTACTACCTGGAAAAAGCATTAGTATGCGAGAGAATATACTCAACAAAACTTCTAGCACTTGACAAAGCCTAGCGTAGATTGTTGACTATTAAATATTAATAACGGTTAAAATAACAATATATGAAAATACTTTTAAATATTAATCTAAATATATGACATGTATAAAACTAAATATAAATATTTTTAATTTAATTATTAGTCAAAAAATATAAACATAGATTTTTATGTCTTCTATTTTAGAACATTTGTTTCATAAATAGTTTCGTTTTATGGAGTCGATTCAATGAAAACAGTAGTCTAATTGGATTTTCTTATGTGTAGCCGGCCATGAATCAGTTGTCTGTCACTGCTACTGTACAACAGTTTCTCTCCTAGATCTTGGAAAAACATTTGTCTGTCACAGGCTACTGCAGTTACAAAGAGAGCACAATCGGGAAGAAAACACATGCATACCCAAACAGAAACAAAACAATGATCATATCAAAAAGAAATTTTGTTTGCCTAATTTAATTAGGTTTCTACAGTGATCAACATCAATGGACTCTCTGCTCACATCCATCTGAATTATTGCGAGATGAGATCGATCGACGCCAGCTTTGAAACTAGAACCCAAACATAGACTCAAGTCGATCGAAAATACGGTCAGGAATCAGATGAGATATATGTCTATATATATCTTGTGATATATTGATCTGCACTAGTAGTAGTTCTTACTTCTTAGTTAATTCTTACGAGCGATTAAGGTAAGCATAGGCAACACTCTGCAGGTCCTCGCAATCTTGGTATCCGGACGACGACCTCCACCCGCTCTCGTCGGCGCCGAACGACGCCGCCATCCCGCAAGAAGAAGACTCCGCCGCCGCCGCCGCCACCTGCAGGTCGTCCATGGAGCCGGCGTCCGCGGCCTGTTCGAACGTGTGGTACAGCGAGTGCTGCATGTAGTCCGACCCGGCCGCCAGCAGCGCGGTGATGGACTCGTGGCCGCCATTATTGCTGTAGGCGCACGGCTGCGACGCCGGCGTGCCGCCCACGAGGGCTCCTCCATTGCCGCCGCACCACCACTGATCGTAGGCGCCGTACCCTAATTGGTCGGCGCCGCCGCTCATGTAGCCGCCTTTGGCGTCGTCCTGCATCCCTGGCGCCGCCTGCGCCTTGAGCGACGCCAGCTGCGCCTGCAGGGTCATCACCTGATCGACACACGCACCAAATATCAGCAAACCAACGACGAAGACATACACAGGAGGCGGTGCGCGGCGTGTGTCGATGGGTCACGAGCGTATAGAGTATAGACGAACCTGCTGCTGGAGCGCGAAGATGTGGGCGACGCAGCCGTAGATGGGGTCGCGGAGGCGCGCCTGTGCCTCGTAGGAGATGGTGACGGCGGCCTCGGGGCGGTCGGCGAGCGGCAGGTGAGCGAGGAGCTTGGACACGTTGCTGGCGCCGAACACCTTGTGGATGGAGGCGAAGTGCGCCGCGCCCTGCTCGTGGCAGAAGTAGGGCGCGAACACACACCCGCGCACGCACTTGCGCCGCAGAAACTTGCACGCCCCGCACGGCGACCCGAACCCCGTCATGCTTCTATCTGTTGGGTGATCTCTGCGTGCGTGTGCTTCTTCTTCCTTGAGGCGGCGACGAGTGGTTGCAGCAGCTGCGGCTGCACCCGTTGCTTATAAGGAGAGCAATGGAAGGAGAAGAGCTCGGGATTAGGGCCTGCGGATTAAACAATTCGATCTTGTCTCCCCAATGGGCAGCCGGCTCCATTATTCTGAGATCGCCTCATTGCAACTAAATTTTATGCCCAATTTGCAGTTCTGCAGAGAGCTGGAGCTACTACTTCCACTCTGCCAATCCAGAGCAGAAAGAAACCGTAGTACTCGCAAAGGACAACCAGTTGCGACTAGTTTTTCAGTTTTTATAAGAAAAAAAGAAGATGAAATGTTGTTTATTTGCTTGTTTTTCTGGGTTTGTTTAGTTAGCTCCTTTGCCTGTTTCTGCAATGATTTCTTTTGTGATTAGTTGGGCTCGGCTGCTGCAAGACTAGCGAGCACAGTTCACTTTATAAATTTGGGGACAAATGAGTTTTTAATTTTTGGTGTATGTTGTAGTACACATTTATACAACACCTGGTCATGAGTGGCTCCAGAGGTCTTATAACTTTTCTTTTTTCCTGTTCTTGTTTCTTTTTCCAAGAGTCACAAGAAAAGGCAAACAATAAGTGATGGGAAAGAACTTGTTTTTTGTGTGACAGACATCTGCTTCTGCTTGCTAAATTATCAGGGAAAAACATTTTGTGTACTGTAGGATCACTTAGTTTTTCCTCCCATGTAGGCATGTATGTCCAGTCCACTGACAAAACAATCTAACAATAAGGTGTCAATTTGTAGTTTAAGTATGTTGTTTTCCTTGAAAACCAGGCAATTTTTGCCTTAAGCAGCACCAACTCTGAACTGTTGCACCAGGAAAGATTGAAACAGAGCAACACAACTTCTGTAACTCTGCTGCCTCTGCATCATATTATGTTCAAATCTCAAAAGTGTGACACCTGCACTTTTATCCTAATCAGGCTTTTGCCTTTCACTAACCCTGAAGGTTAGCACCCAAATTCGGCTGGTCTGTACTAATATTCCATCACATGGTCCTGCCCTAGGCTTACCAAGTTACCATTTCATTATTATTGTGAGTCCATAACTACCATATCCTGATCAAGTTGTAAGCATCAGTCTACTGCATCCTAGATTCACTGGATCATGTTACTTACAGAGAACTCTAAACTATGTAAAGTCAGAAACAAACACAGATGGAAAGAGCACTCGAGTCCCTTTACTTTTCTATTTTGCCTAGTGTTGTGGACCTCATCTCACAAAGAAAAGGAAAGAACCAGATAAACAAAATCAGAGCACCACAAGTCAGAATTCAGCATAGCGTGTGCCCTAGTCCCCCATTACCATGCATTATTCTTATAATATTATACTACCTGTAGAATTAATTTTAGTCGTTATTAGGAAATTCACATATATATCTCTCTCACTAGCTATTTCCATCTCCCTATCACTCATTTTTTGGTCGATTTTACCTCTTTTAAATTCCACTAACACTTGTCAAAATAACAATATAAATTATTTTTAACTCTTGAATAGAAGAAGATCAATGGTTAAGATTCATTATACTGCCAATTACTCTTTTCTGCTGCCCAATGAACAGCAAGAAGTAAATATTCTGCACGGCACAAAGTTACAACCCAATATTCCTCAGTGTGTGCAGGTCAGGCCTCCTTGCTTGCAACATTCCCACGGGCCTCTCGCGTGTGCATGTTCCCCGTTTCACCCCTAATGCTTAACTAGGCGAATTGCCTCTATTCCTAGGCGTTAAAAATCTGCAGATAATGTCTAGCTGAGAAGTAAAAGTAATAGAGCATTTGAACTGTACCAGACCGGCCGGCAGGCATATGGCCATCAGTTCAGTATATGTAGACGTCTAGATTGCAGCTCAGCTGCAAAGCTCTTCTGAATAAGATGCAGCCTGTCGATGTTATCACTGTCAGTGTCAGGTTAAGTAGGAGTAGTTTCCACTGAACATTTGGCATGAAATGAAGTACTGCAATCCTACTGATGAACATTTTGTCATGGATAAAATTGTGTTTCACCATGCCACCTATTACTAAGGCATCCTTTGTATTGAAGGGTTTTTGGTACTAGCTAGTAGCCTCATTTGGATTGAAGGGTTTTTGGAGGAAAAACATAGAGTTGAGTCCCATAGGAAATCCATCTACACCTCTCTTTTTTTCTTTCGTTTGAGAAGTCCAAGGAAAATCAAGCAATATAGCCCTAAATGATCATAACTTGAACATATTTTGAGCACTAGCACTATACTTTACACTTGATTGTTAAGATTCCTATGTTTTATCAATTCCTATATTCCAAACACCCTATCTTGTATTTTACTAAGCTTTACAATCCTCTATTTAATTTGGGCTCATTTGGAACATGGGATTACGAAAACGTAGAAATAGGATGCCCTGTACTATTGAATTTTACATGGTTTTAAAATACAAGAATATGAAAGTAGAGCCTTTGGATGATTAGTTAAAAATAAAACACATGAGTTTTGTAGGAATTTAGTTTGAAGAAGAGAGGGAAAAAAAAGAGAAAGAGAGTGTGTGTGTGTGTGTGTGTTGGATTTCTAAAAGGAAAATAAAAATATGAGATATGAGCTCATGTTTAATTTCCTATGGAATGAGAGCATAGGAAGATAATATATAGAAATTTTGCAATCATATTCATTTATTCCAAATGACATTTTTGATTTTTTTTTTAGGAATTTCAATCCTCCATAAATCATATAAAATTCCTTCGATCCAAAGAAACACTTACACATATATTCCTGTTCTATTGCTATATTTTCTCTAATCCCCGTGTGTTTCATCATGCATTCCAAAGAATTCTTAAGTATACTTCGATCTCTTTCATGACTTTTACATGCTTGTTTAAATAGTAGAATGGAAAGGCTAGGGTAGGCCTGGCTGGTACCCTGGAGCTTAATTTTTTTTGGAGAAGGTTTATTGGTCCCACAATGACCACTAATGCAACTCTTTCACATTGTTTAACTTGCAAATTTGTTCCCTCCTGGGGATTAGTGTTAATATGTCGACTTTTGGAAACATCCAGCACGAAATTATTTTCCTTACCTGTTTCTTTTGTCAACATTGGAGAATTATTTTCTTCGTGCATGGGCAAGTAGATGCTTTACATGTTTGCAAAAAAAATGTGCCATACAGCTCTTTTGCTGACAGTTGAAAACCAACTGCATTTTTATACAAGTATAGTATTAAACTCAAACACCATTACAACCTGAATCCACAATCATTTGTTCCCTTCAGGGTCTGTTTGGTACAGCTCTAACTCTGAGATTGATGTTGGATCTGGGGTTTGTATAGTACAATAAGACAGTTTAAACTTTTAATTTTAGTCTAAAATAAAAAATAAATTATAAATTATTCAACTAAATACTCTCAATCTATCCACAACTCTAGATCTAGGATTTCTTAGAGCTAGGTTAGACCAGCTCTAAAAAATTCTAGAACTGGAGCTATGCCAAACAGAGCCTCAGTTAACATGTATGAGTGATTCCAGTGAACTGAACTAGAAATTTAATACAAGCTTGTAGGAGCAATGAACTGAGCTAAGGGCAGTCCCAATGCATTAGTTAGAATGATTTTTATAGCATCAAATAATATATCACATATAATAAAAGATAACATGACAATATATTAAATAGGAAAAGATAAAAAAAATATTTTGAATGAGACATAGTTTCTATACAACATCTAAAACATAATAAAAGATAAGTATTAAATAACATATAGAATTTGTAATATGTACATTGATATAGTTATATGTAAAACTAGTTCTTAGGTAGCATAAAAGATATAAATTTGTGAATGTGGTATGAGTGTAATGGTGAGCGCCAGACAGACGGGGTCAGGAGAGGAAGGGGACAAGAAGGCCCTGAAACCTTTCAAGGCCGCAAGTATTTGTTGCCTCTTTGCCACGCTGCGCGTGCTCGAACGAATTGCTCTCACCTGTCATTTCTTCACTCGCCATCCGATTCAATCAAATCCAATTAACCCTCGCCTTCCAGCATGCTGCATCGTGAATGTCGTATGAGCAATCACCGCCCCTTTTTTTCTCTCCTCGGGGAAACCCGTCTCCTTTTTCGATCCTTCCTCCTGTAATGCTGATGCCTTCTAGTTGTAGATTCTACTCTTGGCTTGCTTTTCACCTCTGCATAATGGAGTGTTGTACCACCAATCTTCTTACTATCTTTCCAACTGTCACAAAGCTAACACATGAAATTCTCTGTTCATGTGAGTCACCATGAACAAGTTTCGCACAATGGCACGCAAGCAAAGATGCCAAGAAGTACTTCCTTCGATTTTTTTATAAGTCGTGTTAATTTTTAACTTTTTTCCAAATACAACTCATTTTAGAATTTCTTTGTATTTTCACTTTTTCTTACATATTTATCCTTATTAAATAAATGATACTGTCTCATAAATAAAAAACTCATTTTTTCAAAATAGAATAAATAAAGGAAAAATAAATCATTAGAATTAATTTCTTAGTTTCTATATAAAGTACTGTAGAAAAATCAGATATAGAGGAGTACATTACACAGAGGTAGTCACTAATTAAAGACGCACAGGACTGAGAGAAAAGAAGAGAGAGAAAACCGAAGGGGGCCTGTGCTAGCAAGATCAAGATAGCCACTAGCCGATGAAACCCACATTGTATTCCATTGTTAATGTATTTCATCAGAATTTAGGACATGTTTTTTGTAACTTGTGCTGATGTGTGCTTGGGTGTGACAGAGCTGGGACCCCTCTTGCTGTAGGCTGCCTACTTAGCGGCCGGGAAACCAAGAGAAGTGGGAGCTAAAAAAACGACGGCTAAAAAGCTCTGAAGAAGTTAGCAACTTGGCATTGCGTACATGGAGCAAGGTAAGGACATGTTCCAAGTATTCCTGGGGATGAGCAGATGGAGCTTAGCAGTGTCCCAGTGCTTTAGCACTGACAGGGAGCTCAGTGGTGGGTCTCATTGCTCGCTTACTCTCCCACAAGTTCCATGAAACTAATGCTAGTGCCCTCTCTCATCGTCGACCTGACATTTTCACAATAACAAAAATCTCCGCTGTACACTGTCGTATAAACTATCTTTAGTCACAAACAAAATATGTTCATTACTAATAAATTATCATTAGTGACAGGTTAAAAAACTGTTGCTAATATTCGGCATCATTAGTTATAGGTTTTCTTTAAACCTCTCGCTAATAAAAGAGAATATCATTAGTACAGATCTAAAAGATACATGTTAATGATACCGAGCATTAGTAATAGATGAACACCCATCACTAATAATTGGTTTCTACTAACGTAATAATAATGACGAGTCATTAATAGTTGTTATTGTCCATTACTAAGGTACTTCTACATGAAGTAGTGGTACCAAATACCAGCAGGGCTTGGTGTGTGTTTTCGTGTGTGTATTCTTCAGATAATCAGACGCAGAATGTAGTTACAACTGCAGCTATCTACTGCACTAGATTAATTTGCCACTCGGTCATTCTGAATTAGTTTGGTGTGTGCTCTAGCTGGCTTTGTTTCTCCAAATGCTAGTTGGCATGCGTTTTTAGGGACAACAGATTATGTCAGCCGTTTCAGAAGATAACACTAAATCATTCAGACACAAGTGTTTTGTGGTACTGTACATCAATATTTTTTTCTCTCTCACACGACTCAACTAATCAACTAATTACAAATTCTTACGTAGACTCGTGTACATATACAACCACTAACTCTACTAACCTAACTAACGTACTCTACTAATTACACGCATATCATGATATTCACTAATCAACAAACTCTAATATACACATACACACGCACACTTACTCTCTCACAAATATACTAAATATAAGAATACATAATCAACAGGTTACTCCTAACAATTTCAAGCAGATCATAACACCTTTCCATCGATCCATTCCTTGTAAGAGTAACATATATACTAGAATTAACACTCCTTTCAGCCACTACTAATAAGAGTATTAGGTGTCACCAATCATCAGAGAAGTCAGAAAGGCTTCACTTGAAGCCTCCCAGTTTCTTAGAGCATCCACTCAAGAGAAGCCTTGACTGAACTTCAGCTTCAGACCACCACCACTAATTGAGACTGAAAAATTCTTTACTTAAGATAGATGAGATTGCCGGCAGCATATGATGTGTCCCCAAACGAAATGAACCTTGCTTCAAATCCCCTGGCAGGAATCGCGCTTGAACACGGCCTACGATATTCTCCACACGTGCAGAGAGAACAGATCATGCATATATTGGTTAGAAGAATTCTGATAGCGACTTGTCAGGGTCCAACAGTACATTAAGGTTATTTGAGAGGGTTTTAGCTCCAAATATCACTGTAGCACAGAGTGGAGCTCTCCTAAACACTTCGGTTTCACCTTTTCGTTCTGTAAAACTGGCACTCTAACATTATAAATTAGTGGAGCAGTGAAATATGTGCTCTCCTGAACACTTCGGTTTCACCATTTCGTTCTGTAAAACTAGCGTTCTAACATTATAAATTAGTGGAGCAGTGAAATATGTGCTTTTATTTCTGAACATGTTTGTAGAGTTGGGGTTAACATACCATTAGCTATTCGGTTCTCCCTCTTTAATATATATCATAAATAACTATTAAGATAGCAACATATAAAAGTATTTTCAAATATCATTCTAACTATATAGCATACATAACACTAACTTAAATATTTTAGCTTAAGTATTAATCAAAAAGTTACAAATATTAACTTTTAACTTTTTTAAAACACAAAGTATACAGTATCTAGTTACTCCAGATCTCCCATGCCACTGGTTGCCATTGCCAGGTGAACTTCGCCTCCTTTTTCACATATTTAGTCTGTACAGTTCCGAATTTCACGGTTCGATCTGCAAAATTCGATCAAATTCAAATTATGAATGCACGATCTTTGATCTGACTATCGCTGACTACCAGAAGTGAATTAGAAGGAGATTATGACATAGGAGATCATCACGATCATGATTAGTGGGGAGCATGTTCTCCACGTACGAGTTATAACTTATAAGCTGGTCAAATAAATCGCGAATTAGAAAGCGCTAATCCAAAAGAAGGGCTTAACTAACGAGGAAGGTTAAGCGTCACGGCTCACAAGGCGCCAAACGGTTAGGTGGCTGGTCAAATTTGGCCGTGTCCGTGGAAACGGTCGGTGGTCCAAAATAACCGTAACGTACCCGTTCACGGGAAAAACAAATTTAAATCCAAATTAAATAGGTGCAAATACTGATCTCTTATGAAAATAGTTTTAACATTAACTCT
>KE371682.1:530077-540797 GCA_000418225.1 Zizania latifolia | reverse complement strand
CGGCGACGGCGACTCTACTCCGGCAAGACCTACACCAAGATCTGCAGTATACCTCTTGTGCACACCACGTGTTTGATGAAATGTTTCAAAGAATTCTGCACTGCACTTTAGGTGTTTGATAGATTGTCTACAAACGCTTGATTTTTAGATTACACTGCGAATACTTTTCTGCGTGTTCTAGTGTATATTGAGTGTTTGTTGATTTACTTGAGAGGATCTGCAATGTACTGATTTATTCAACAAGTACTCGATCCCTTGCATGAGAGCGTTTTGTGCGTTTCTCTTTTTATGAGAACGTCTGTTTTCCTCATGAACGCATCCTGATCGATACTTGTGTTTTTCCGTAGTTGCTGTGTTCAAGTGTTAATTGGTAGAGTTTTTGTATCGACTTGCCTAGTGTGACTATTATTGTCTAGCCTTGCGCTAAATCTCATCAAGTCACTGGCAAGTCCGATACTCGAAGTTTTCAGGAGTTTTATTTTTCCGCTGCATTTTTGATTGCGCCCATTCACCCCCCACCCCCCCTCTGGTCGCTAGTTTCGATCCTACATCCTGGCTGGATGATTGGAAGTCTCCTGGTCAAGTTCATAGCTATCATATTCTCTAACAAGATTATCTTCAGAGGACTCCTCGTCACTGCCCTTATCGTATACATTTGCCAGCTCTGTAAGTATATCAAAATCATGAGATCGCAGCTTCCAAAATAGTAGTTCAAAACACACAATGCAATGACAAGATTAGAAGATGACACAGTCTACTAAAGCAAATATTTAGTTACAAAACAAGAAGTCAGGCTGTTTAACAACACACCACTGTTTGTCTGTTGCCTGTTGAACCGTATCGAAGAGATGGCACTGTACTTTTATCAAATGCCAAAGGTGCATGTTTTATAAAATAAACTATTTAGCATATCATTAAGGTAAATAAAAATCTTGCAGGTCACATAATAAACAAAGGCAAGAATAAAAATAACTGATACAGAGTTTATATATACCATCATCCTTAGCATTGGATTTTGCAGCAACAGTGTATACTTTTTTTGAAACAGCCCAATCAACAGCTACAGTTCTCTTTGCAACTACTTTCCCATTAACACTTTTTATAGCCTGTATAAGAGAAAAAACAATATTAGGACATATGAAGGATTTTTTCTCTTACTGGTTAGGTTACTGATGATACATTTTCTACATCCTGTTTACGTGTGAAAGATACGAAAGCAAAGCCTTTCGATGTCCTGTAAAAGATTGAATGTAACAGAGCTATCATATCTTGCAATTCGCTAGAATCACTAAAGGATTCAATACAAAACATACCTGTCATTAGATTTTTGTGGAATGGACACATCCCAGACAAATCCAGCTGAACTGAACATATCCATGATCTCCTTTACTGAAATCTGCAACAATAAAACAAATGCATATAGCTTTTGTTTATCGGATGATTATTCACAGATGTTGTCGCTATCGAATTTCCCACAAACAGTGTGTTCTGCATAAATTGTATGCATTATATGAATCAGGACATGGGAACTTGGAGATAATATTAAGCAAAACCACATAATTAAAGCTTAGAATGGCATCAGTAAAGGACAATTACATAGGACGATTCGGGTAAGAAAGAATCAGCACAGTAAGTGAACAGGAAAAGCAAAAACGTGCAACAAAAATGAGGGTTACATTTGTGAAAAAGAGAAATCTAACCAGCAGCCAACATCACAGAAAATGAATCCCCTCCTCTCTAACCAATTGGCTGTTGCACTCAACCATCCACACCCGAGGATGATCACCAGATGCAAACCGTGCAGAGAGATTTTGAGTCAGAGAGACGCAGAGTGAAATTACCTCTCCTCTGGGAGTAGAGCTGCAGGCCGCCCATGCGCTGTACCAAGAACTCGTACTGGTTCTGGATCACGTCCTCCTTCCTCGACCCCACGAAGATCTGCCTGAACCACTCCTCCTCGTCCTTATACACCCTGCTCCGCAAATCCAGCCGCGACCGGCCACAAAATCAGAGAAGAAATCAGGCCGAGGAGCAGATCGATGAATCAAAAAGAGGAGGTTTAGCGGCGAGATGGGAAGAAGGGGATTAGCGATCCGCCGATTCACCTGGTGCAGAAGTTGGTCGAGAGGTCAACGAAGGGCTGCGTGGTGCCACCGAGCGCTGGAATACGTGGCCATCATCGATGGCGAAGGTGTCGCCTGCTGCCACGCCACAGGTTGATTAGGTCGATCCGATCCGTCGATGGTTGTTAGCCCGAAGAGCGGATAAAACCGATGGTTTCGAGACGCAAGTTTGACCACGCACGCAGCGGAGAGGCGGGGTGGAATTAATTATTTATTAGATTAGATTAGAGAAAATAGTTGGGATTTAACGTAAACGAATGAAAGTCTATGATTTGTTAGATGATTATCCATAACTATAATCATACTTCACCAATTATATAATAGGGTAGATAAAAAACCTAACATTTACGCTCTTCACATCCACCCCATCCTCCTTTCAGCCGCCACCCCCTCCCATCCACAATCCCTCATTCCCTCTCACGGCCTCCTCCCCAACACCTCCATCCCACGCCGCCGGCCGCCTGCGCTTGAGCACGCGTCGCCGATCGCCTGTGCCAGCGGACTCCCTAGCACGCGTCGCCGATCGCATTCACCTGAGGCCCTAAGCCCGCGTCGTCAGCCTCTTGGCTCCCGTGCACTGGCACCCGAGCCCGTGTCACTGGCAGCCTGATAACTTCATTGTTTCGTGTTTCTCATGACACGGGAGATCATCACCACCACCGACAAATCAGCACAGTGCCGAGTGCCGACGCGCGGCCCCTTTCGGTGGCGGCTTTCCGTTGCTTGCCGTGACGCAAGGAGCAGAAGCATATCTCAATTAGGCTAATCACGTTGTGTAATCACTGCGGCCGAAAGAGAAAAGCAAAGCAAGCAAATCACAAATCTTGCAACGGTCGGCACGCGCGTACGTGAGCTCACCTGTGCAGCACGAGGCAGGCGACAAACCGGCGAGGCCGCCTCTGACTGGTCCAAGATGCTGGCCGATGTTCTCGTCCTCATCGTCACCTTCCTACAGTGCCTCGCCGACCTCACCAACGACATCACCACCGTCTATCGCGCCTGGCGGGCCGCCACGGCCTTTGCCTTTCCCGTGGCTCCTCCTTCCATCGGACGTCGGGAACTTTCATCATCTTCCTCTCCGGCTCCAAGCGCGAGACCCGCCCCCATCAGACGACGAGGAGGCACTTGACCTGCCCACCCCCATGTTGCCATGGACGCCTTGGACAGAGACGACTGAGCTGCACGGCGCCGGGCAAGCACCGCCATCACCAATCCTGGCCGGGCCCTCGCCGCATTGGGCGTGCGGCCTTCCTAGCAAAATGTGCATCACAAAACTGAACTTGCGCGCAAAATGCAAAACAGAGCTCTATTACTACAGCATGATTAATTAAGTATTAACTATTAAAACTTCAAAAATAAATCATTTTTAATTGTTTAAGAAACTTTTATAACAATGTTTTTTTAAAAATCGTACCGCTATACTATAACATGGTGATCAGCTGAGCCGGAGGCATCATTGTAGAACGCAGCATTTCTTATGCCATATTTTTTAATCAATTTTATGGTGCAATGAATCACAATCATTTATTAATTTTGGCTGTTATCTTGATTTCGTAGAACTTAAAAATAGTAAAATTGTTAAAAATATAGGTGATATGGAGATGCCAGCTGGCCGGCGAAAGAGGTATATGCAAATTTACTAATAACGATTATATCCAAAAATGATCAATTAAAATAGTAATTTATCATTCAAAATTAGCAGTTAAGATCGATTCTCCTGGTAATATAATACTCCTAATAAAACACACCATAACGATGCTACATTTTTTCTAACTTCTGCATTTTATTCTACCGGTTGTAGTAGAAATAGATCTAAGCCATTGGATGTAAACCAACGGATGGCTCACATCCATTTGAGGGTACTTAAAAACAGCCCAAAGGAAGGTCGCGTTTCATCCCTATCTGAAAAGGAAGCAAGTTAAGTATGACATTTTGTTGCTTACTCAGAGCACCCAATAGGTTCCACAATGCGCTACTGGAATAGTTATACCATTAGGCCCCTTGTGTTCTGCAACATTGTCGTAGGATTGAGTCGTGCCCTTGAGAGTTTAGGCTAACAATCTTAACCAAACCGCCAAAAACCAGCTTTGATCGCACACATGACGCCAAAGTGGCCTTGTGATCACAAAGGCCAAAGCATTGTTTGTGTTGAATACTACAGGCTGTGGTATAAGCTTTGGACCCTTGGCCGCTTTTGAAGACCACATGTTTTTGTATGGCAAAGCAAACGGAGCTATTGCTAGAATAGTCCACAAGTCCTAGTACGTGATGAACTACGATAACTAGCATGTCCTTCTCGTGTTAGGTTGATCTCATATAAATATAAGAAAAGTGAAATTTCACCATAATGGCACTTTCTATAATTAATATTTCCATACATGTAGAGTTACTATATATATGTGTACTTTTCTTATTTACGTGCACCTGCCATATATAAAGTTTTCATATGTAAACATTCCTAACTTACGTGCACTTTCCATATGTGCACTTTCTTTATGTGCATATTCCTTATTTACGTGCACTTACCATATATGCACTTTCTTTATTTATGTGCACTTGCCATATTATGATGCGCCATGATCGAAATGTGCTCTACTTTTCATATGGAGGTCGCCCCGAGTCCCACAACACTATATATATACAGGGCAGTGGCACCATGCCAGAGGTGACGATCTCTAGCACGTCAAGCCAAATCCTAAAACTCATCCCAATCCTTAGCGCGCTAGAGGAGACTCAATTCACAGTCTTCGTTCCAGGACAGTGTAGGTGGCGACCGAAAGGGCGTCGTCACCCACACACCGACCACCAGCAACGACTACCACGTCCTCAAGCCGGTGTTCTTCCACGGGAACGTACTACTGCACCTACGCAAGTTGACTGCATCACACTAATGGCTTCATCATCATCCGGTTAGTCTTATTCTGCACTAAGCAAGGTGATCATGTTTAGGCTAAAGTTTAATGTTTCTAATCTTAGATTTCTAACATTTGGTATCAGAGCGTACGTTAGCCTATCATGTTCCATCAATCCAGCTTAGAGGCATTATGATATTCATGTGATGCATTTTTGATGATTAGTAGTGGTCTTGTTCCTGTAATTACTTATGTCTAAGTCATTTTATGTTTTGTAAATCTAAATCACGATTAAACAAAATGTTTGACATAGGAGAGGGTTGGAGCAATATAAAGATCGGATTACCTTACCGATCCTTGTTGTGCTCCCAATCCGGTTGATCCCACAATAGTCAACATCATGTATCGCTGGTCACTTTTGGGATCACCGAGGATCCTCTTTATCGCTGGTGGCCACTCACCGGTCTCAAACATTTTTTCTCATTCCTCATGTCGCTGTAGAGAAAAAGAATGGATTAGGGTTTACTGTTCATTTTTTCCCAAATTCAAATTCGTGCGGATTTGCCTAAAGATCTAACAATCCACATGCAATTGTTAATGTTGTATGATTATTAGTCATCATCAGAGGGGAATAGATCATGATTGTGTAACTATACGCCTGCGACGATCGCTCGCCGAAAAGATGAACAGGGGATTCACCGCCACACAAGGAGGAACACCACACATGAATTGGGGATTTTTCTGTTATGATTTTCCTTGGTTCGCAAGCACTGGTGCTCGCCCGACAAAACCCAGTTGCCGCCGCCACCAGGCTACAGCTCACGATACGCTTTCACTTACAGACTTTACGCCTTCGCCACAACAAAACACCCACACATGCACACGCCTTCTTGCGATTACTTCCCGCCACCATCCGCTTCAAGCTTAGCCGTTGATGACACAGCACGCGCTGTGACATTCGCCCTCCTTGAGCAGCTCCTTGCCAAATAGCAGCACCTGGAAAGCGAACCCGCAGCACAGAATAATCTTCTCAAGTAGCACAAGCATCTGGCAGAGTTCCCCATCAGACAAAAAGTTGAACATGTGCTGCATTCCCCTTTTTAACCAAACGCCTGTCCAGAATTGCAGTAGAGACCAGTTCCATAGTGTCCAATTGAACCATTGTCGGCAATGTGGAGAAAACAGGAGTATGGGAAGGAACAAATGGCTTCAATTGAGACACGTGAAACACAGGATGAATCAAACTATCCTCGAGCAATTTCAGTTTGTACGTCACAGTACCAATACGACCAATAATCTCAAAGGGGCCAAATTACTTGAAAGATATCTTGGGCTAAGGCCGATTGGCAACTATAGTTTGAGCATAAGGTTGCAGTTTAAGCAGTACATGATCTCCAACCTAGAAAGAGCGAAAAGTACGATTGGAATCGGCATGCTGTTTCATCCGAAACTGGGCTTTAGCCAAGTGATGCTGCAACATGTCTGAGAACAACTGACGATCATGAAGCAAACGGTCCACATCCGGCACAGTGGAGGACCCCTGTGGCACTGAATTGAACTCCGATAAAAATGAGTAGACTGGATCAAAGCCATATAACACTTTGTATGGAGAGCAATTTAGAGCTGAATGAAAACAGGTGTTGTACCAGAATTGTGCTAAAGCCAACCACTGCATCCATTTCCAAGGAGAAACTGCTGTTGTGCATCTCAAATACATTTCCAAACATTGATTCACACATTCAGTCTGTCCATCTGATTGAGGGTGGTAAGCAGAAGACAGATTGAGTGGAACCTGTAGCTTCTCAAACAAACACTGCCAGAAGTGATAGGTGAAAATTTTGTCACGGTCAGACACAATAGACATAGGTAGGCCATAAAGTGAGACAATGCGATCCAAGAAAAGTTTAGCTACTTGAGGAGCTATAAATGGATGTTTCAATGGCAGAAATTGAGCAAACTTGGAATACCAATCCACCACCACCAATATGCAATTAAATCCTTCCAAAACTGGGAGCCCTTCAATGAAGTCAAGAGACATCTTGCCAAGCACCTTGTGGTATAGGTAAAGGTTGCAGTAGACCAGGGGTTTTGCATAGCTCGTGTTTTGCCTGCTGATAGACAGAACACTGAGTAATGAACTCCTGAACAGCACCTCTCAAACCAGGCCATGTGAAAACCTTATGAATACGTTGGTATGTGGCCAGAATGCCCTCTGATAGCAGAAGAGTGAAATGCAGCAATCAATTTGGTTTGTAAGGCCGAGTTGTTACCAATCCAAATCTTGCCATGCAGCCGGATCAAACCATCAGTGAGGGTATAACCTTGATCATTAGTACCACAAATAGCCAACTCTTTTCGTAAAGATTGAGCTACTACATCCACTGCATAAGAATTCAATACTTTTTGAATCCAAACTGGCTGCACAGTAGACACTGATTGTATTTGAAACAGATGGCCCACTCTAGATAAAGCATCAGCAGCCGAATTATCAGATCCCCGATGATACTAAAACTTATATTGGAGCCCAATGAGCTTAGTCATCGCTTTACGCTGAATTTCAGAAGTTAACACTTGAGTTTCCAATTGACAAAGGGCCTTGTGATCCGTAAAAATTGTAAATGGTCCTCTGACCAAATAAGAACGCCACTTATCCACGGCCATCCAAATTGCTAAGAATTCTTTTTCATAAATTGACAACTTTTGATTGTTCACCCCAATGCTTTACTGAAAAACGGAATAGGATGGCCCTTCTGATACAAAATTGCACCAATACTTGTGTCACATGCACCAGTTTCGACACAGAAAGGTTGATCAAACAGTGGCAAGGCTAAAACTGGAGTGTTACACATTCCCAGTTTCACTTTGTCAAATGTTTCTTGAGCCTGAGTACTCCAGGAAAAGTTGGAGGTTTTCTTCAATAAAGCAGTGAGAGGTTTAGTAAGGATACCATAATTACGAACAAATTTATGGTAGTACCCTGTAAGCCCTAGAAAACCTCGGAGATCAGTAGTGGACTGTGGTATTGGCCAATTGTGCATAACCCGTGTTTTGTCCGGATCAGCAGCCACACCGGCAGCCGAAAGAATATGCCCCAAATATTCCAGTTGTTGAAGAGCAAAAGTGCATTTGCTTAGTTTGGCACACAATTGATTTTGCTGGAGAATCGACAATACTTTTTGTAACTGTTGTGCATGTTCTGGCAAAGACTTGCTGTATACAAGAATATCATCCATAAGTACCAACACGTATTTCCTCATTTGTTTGGCAAAGAGAGAATTCATCAAGCACTGAAACGTGGCCGGTGCATTAGTTAAACCAAACGACATGACCCAAAACTGAAAATAACCATGATGCGTCTTAAAAGCAGTTTTTGGTTCATCCTCTTCACGCATGCGAATTTTATGATAGCCACTTTTGAGATCCAACTTAGAGAACCACTGTGATCCTCCCAATTCATCCAAGAGTTCATCAATAATCGGCAATGGAAACTTGTTCTTGATTGTGACTGAATTCAGTTTTCTATAATCAATACACAAACGCCACGAACCATCCTTTTTCTTCACAAGCAACTGTTGGTGAAGTTTTTGGTCACACGCGTGGCCTGAGAGATCTGCTTAACTCTAGTGCAGGTCCTAAATTTGCGGTTCGTGGCGTGCCAATCAGTTTGATCCTGCAACTGATAAGATAAACAAAAAATATAAGTAGTAATGCCTATCGGCTATCAAGCCGATGGTCTTAACGCACATTGAAGCATTAAATGAAGAGCAATGATGACATAGTGGAAATTATATGACGCGATATATCATGAAGAATAGATTTACCATGAAACCTATCAAAATAAAGCTATCGGCCTGAACTATCTGACCCGTAAAATCAACTAGCATCGGAACCAATACCGAGACATAAAAGTGGGTCGTAATAACACTAAGCCGATACGGACTATCGGATTCCAACTCCGATGCCGATAACACATAAAGAGATAACCTATCGGCTTATACCCCGATAGAATCCGGTCAGAATATACCTGATCGGTACTCTCATTACTCTTCATTATGACCGCAAGATCGGACCAAACCAAGACAGTTGCAAAGCCATAACAAATAATAATACTAATCAAACCAGAATATATTTCACCCAGATGAACGATACGTGACACAAATCAAACACACAAACTGAGATATCGAACTTAAACGATGAAGCCTCTAATTAATGCATTTGAATCTGAACCACGCATCTGATACATCATGATTGATACATAAACTAAGATGTCGGACTTAACCGATGAAGCCTTAGATCTACTAATCAATACATGTTTGGCGGAACTTACCTCTCGCCGGAGATCGAAGCGATGCAGCCCCGCGAGAGAGCAAGGACTCGCCGGTGGCAAGTTTGGCGATGCGCTGAGAGATTGTTTTGGTTGATTGTTCTGATTGTAAACTAAGCCTAAACGTTACATATTTATAGTCTAGATGTCCTACATGGTTACGACTGCAACTAATTTATCTTTATCTCTGTAACAAGATCTATCTTCCCTTTATACTTGCTTCTTCGTATCCTTATCTGATCACACGTGCGTATTGCAGTTGGGCTTCATTGACCGTGCTTTGACCGGACTTTTTGATTTCCCTTAATTGTGCCGAAACTGCATTGGGCCTGGGCCTTACCAAATTTTGCCGTTAACACATTCCCCCCAATTTCGGAGTGTCAGTGATGCTTCGAAATTATAACTCTGTCATGCCAGATGTCAAATCACAGGTAAATCTGCAGAAAAACCTTTCGTATTCCAATGTCCTTCAACCCACTCTCCTTCTCTTCCGGTCATGAAGAATTGTGATGAGTGTCGCCTGGCTTGACGCATCTACGTTTTCGTGGAAACGTCGGACCAGGCTTCATTCCACACAAATCTTACACGGCAAATCACAACGCCTCGTAGTCCCAACAAAATCTCCGTGGAATCTTCCCAAATTTCAAAGCGCAAACTTGTCCTATAAAGATCACCCGGCGGCTCTTCGTCTTCTTCTCCGCTCCCTGCTTTCCTTTGCATACAGAACCTCACTTCTAATTTTTCCGCCGCCGCTACTCGTTCACCACCGGAGCCCGGTGACCTCTCCGCCATCAACCGCGTCAATCGCTCTTATCAGAACTCTCAATGGCGACCACCTCCATGATCCCAGAGGTACATTTGTACTATTTGCCTCTTTTTTATCTTCTCTTCTGGTTTCTTGAGTTCTTGGTTTCTGATTCGCATTTTTTTTCCTGTTTTCTGATCGACGTTTTCTTTCTTTCCCAGTAGAACCTCAAAAACCAAATCCTAATCCCTCTCATAGATCCTCCTTCTTGCTTTTTCCTTGGTCCAATGGGGAACCCAGATCCGTCCGATATCATCAATGCCGAAACCCAACTGATCCCCTTCAAAAACTCCACCATTCTTCTCTCCGATTGGAACCAGAGCTTCAGGGCCTTTCCTTCCCCCCTACCTGGCTGGAGGGACTGGTACCTTAGGGTATCGGCCGGTAATCGCACCTTTTGGGACGAGACCGATATCGGGCACTGCATCGGCCTTTCTCTCGCCGAACCCTACAAGAACAAACCAATGCTAGCTGCCACTTGCTATTTTTGGTCTGATGCCCTCAACGCCTTCTTATTCGGTCACGGGCCGATGACCCCCTCTTTGCTCGATGTCTTTGCTTTAACTTCGCTAGACATCACTTCTTCAATAGATCCCCTCTTCTTCCGATTCAAAGC
>KE371682.1:472934-487494 GCA_000418225.1 Zizania latifolia | reverse complement strand
GCTCCGTCACGGTCGAGTCTTCTCATCCTTTCCTCCTTCATCCTAATCGTCCAATCTTCATCATCTGGTTGACAAGCACTCATCACTTCATGGTTCATACCATGACTCCTCAAGGTGTGCTTTAATTCTTCTCCTTCGAGGGTTGATAGCCTGAATGAGCCTGGGCGGTTAGACCAGAGTATGATGTATGGCCCTTCCCATTTGTTGCTAAACCTACCGGGCGTTGGGACGCTTCGGAGCACCAGATGTCCTGGTTGCAAGACATTGGATTTTACCTTGGGGTTGTACCATAGCTTTGTCTGATCCTGATACTTCGTCAGGTTGGCTACAGCTCAAAGTCTTGTTTCCTCAATGAGATCAAGCGAAGCTTGCCGCTCATTGTTGTCTTCTGGGAGTAATGTCCATAGGTATCCCTCTTTCAGCTCCATAGGGGTCATTGCTTTATCGTCGAACAACAAACGGAACGAAGTGAACCCTGTGTATCGTGCTTGGGTGGTCCGAATGAATCACATAATTTTTTGTAATTCTTTGACCCATAGCCCCTTGGTGAGGCCTACGATCTGGCAGTTGAGGCCTGACAAGATATTACCGTTGGCCCTTTCGATGGCTCTGTTGGACTACAGATGCCTAACTGCCGCGAAGCACAATTCGACGCCAAGTCCTTCGTAGAATTCCTTGAAAGGCTCCAAATTAAACTCAGTCCCGTTGTCGATTGTGAGCTGATTAGGCACTCCGAATCTGCAAATTATATTCTACCAGAAGAATTTCTGGATGTTCTTCAAAGTTATTGCTATCAAAGGTTCGACTTTGACCCATTTCGAGAAGTATTCCACTGCTACTACTATGAACTTCAAGTTCCCTTTCACCTGTGGAAATGCTCCGATCAGATCCTGATAATACTTATTTACCCTCTAGTTGCAACCGTTATTGTCGACTCTATACGCAAGACTTCATAGGGGCAAAATAGTAATCCCTAGTGTGAATACACTTAGAAAGCAAATGTCTTGTCGGACATTGCGGCGGCCTCCCGAAGTGGGACGCAGCCAAAGGGGAGGCAGCCCTTCAAGACCCTTTGCATAACCGTACGAGCTCTGAAGTGCCTTCTCCGAGGAACCTTTGACCTTCGAAGCTCTGAGTATTGTGCTTTTAGCTTCGAAGTACCTTGTCAAACAAAACACTTGGTCTATAAGCATGATGGGATTATTTTCCCCCATCAGTATCATTTATGTATGTTTAAAATTCTTTTTTGTTTCTACCCAACAGTGATGTGATCTAGAATTTTATGTCATAATTTATTTATTTTTTCATTTCTGCCTAACGGTGATGCGATCTAGAATTTTATGCCATAATTTAAATTTCCTTTCGTTCATTTGCCCAATGGTAATGCGGATAGAAATTTAAATTATGTGATTGTGTTGGCATATTTATTGACAAATTATATTGCTTCATTTTTCCAGCGATAAATAATGTTGTCGCTCAAATTAATGCTATTGAGCAGCTTAATGGTACTAACTTTCCTTCATAGAAGGATAAGATCCTCATCACATTGGGTGTCTTTGACTTGGATTTGGCCTTAACAGAGGATGCTCCTGTTCCACTATCTCCAGAAATGGAGAATTATGTTGAACTCAAGAAAGCTTATGATGAAAAGGTGGAGCGGTGGGAGAAATCTAACCGCATGTCATTAATGATACTAAAAATTGCATTTCTGTCGGGATTAAGGAAGGAATCCCTGATTTTGAAAATGCAAGGCAGTATCTTGCCAATGTGGAGGAGAACTTCAGGGGTTCCAAGACTTACGCTGGCACTCTTATGATGAAAATGCTCACTTGTCGCTATGATAAAAAAAGCGGTGTAAGAGAGCATATAATGAAAATGACTGACATAGCGGCTAGATTGAAGGGATTGGACATGGCCATATCTAATAGATTTTTGGTCCATTTCATTTTGTGCTCCCTTCCACCCGACTATGGTCCATTTAAGATAAATTACAATACTCAAAAGGAGAAATGGACCATTGCTGAGCTTATAAGTCATTCTGTGAGGAAGAGGAGAGACAAAAGGCAGAAAGGTTGAAAGAGGAAACTCATCTTACTCAAGGTAACAAGAGAAAGCATTATGACTCTAACAGCCATAAGCCTACTAAGAAGACAAACTCCTCAAAACCTCATGAAGGAAAGGGCAAGGTTGTTACATCCAACAATGCTCCTAGTATCATAATATGCAAATTCTGTAAGAAAGCAGGACATATGCAAAAAGAGTGCACTGGCTTTAAGCAGTGGTGCGCTAAGAAGGGTAATGACTTAATTTCTAATATTTATGAATTTTACCCCTAATACCTAGTGGATTAACTCAGGTGCAACTGTGTACATTACTAATTCATTACAGGGATTGTCTTCTATGAAGACCATAAGAGAGGGGGAGAGAAGTCTTAGAGTAGCAGATACGATGGAAATAAAATAAAGGTTAAAGCTGAAGGAGATCTTCAACTATCATTAGGAGGTGGCCACACCTTATTTTTGAATAATGTCCTTTTTGTTCATCTGTTAGTAGAAACTTAATTTCTATTCAGATGTTGACAAAAATAAGTTATTCGTGTGAGTTTATTGACAATAAGTGTGTTATTAAGTTTAATAATGATAATAATGATATGATTGGTCTTGCATTCGTGTAAGACAAGCTTTATTTACTCTCTCTTGATGATTCTGTGATGAATATCTATGATAAGAATAATGAGACGTTATCGAAACTATGGCATTATCGCTTAGGCCATATTTCGAGGAGGAGATTAGAGCGTCTCATTAAAGAAGAAATTCTCCAACCCCGAGACTTCTCTGAAAATAACAATTGTTTAGCATGTATTAAGGGAAATTCATTAAGAAAATTAAGAAAGGAGCCACTAGGAGTTCGGGTCTTTTGGAAATAATCCATACTGATGTTTGTGCACCCTTTCTAGTGACATCGGTGGATGGTTATGATTCATTTATTACATTCACCGATGATTTCTCCTGATATGGATATACTTATACCATTTGTGATCGTTCTAAATCACTAGATAAGTTTGAAATCTACAAGGCTGAAGTAGAAAATCAGCATAATAGAAAGATTAAAATAGTGAGATCAGATCATGGTCGAGAATATTATAGGAGACATGCTCTATATAGAGGCTCTCAAAATAGCCGCACATATACTTAAGTGGGTTCCTAGCAAGTCTTTGTCTAAGACACCTTATGAGCTATGGACTGGAAGAAAAACAACCTTAAATTATTTACGTATATGAGGTTGTTCTGCTGAATCCAAAATTTTTGATCCACGACTAAAGAAATTAGACCCCAAGACTGTAAACTGTCACTTTATCGGATACCTAGAAAGGTCAAAAGGGTATCGGTTTTACTATCCAGACCGTGCTACTAAATTTGTAGAAACTAGGCATGTTGTCTTTTTGGAAGACAATAAAACCAGTGGTAGCTCGCAAGAAAGGAAAATGAGATATATAATTGTATCTATATCAAGTGTAAAGGTGAAAAATTCATAATTCTAGTGCTTTATGTGGATAACATCCTATTAGCAAGTGGTGATAAATATGTGCTACTTGAAACAAAGGGATTCATATCTTCTAAATTTGATATAAAGGATCTCAATGAAGTCTCTTACGTTTTAGGCATAGAAATTCATCGTGATAGATCTAAAGGAGCACTAGGACTTATCTCAGAAATCATACATTGACAGAGTACTAGAAAGGTATAATATGAGCAAGTGTTCTGTCACACCTGCTCCAATAGTTTAAGGCGATAAATTTGAATTATTCCAAACACCAAGGAATCAATTAGAGACAGATCAAATGAAGTCGATTCCTTATGCTTCTGCTATCAGAAGCCTAATATATGCTCAAGTCTGTACATGACTAGACTTAGCGTTCGTAACCAGGATGCTTGGTAGATTTCAGTCAAATCCAAGACTAGACCACTGGAAGGCTGTTAAAAAGGTCTTGTGTTATTTGCAAGACACTAAGCATCACATGCTCACATATAAAAGATCTGATAATCTTGAAGTATTAGGATATTCAGACGCTGATTTTGCGGGGTGTGTGGATACTAAGAAATCCACATCAGGTTATATTTTCACCCTCGCAGGAGGAGCAATTTCTTAGAAAAGCTCCAAATAATCTCTTACTGCATCGTCGATAATGCAGGCTAAATTTATGGCATGTTATGAAGCAAGATGGACATGCTATATGGCTTAAGAATTTTATTCCCGGACTTAGAGTGGTAGACAATATTTCTAAACCACTCACTATATACTACGATAATAAGGCTGTAGTTTTCTATTCAAGTAACAACTCAAGTGGTGCTGTCAAATACATTGGCATCAAATATCATGTTGTGAAAGATAGAATCTAGGATTAAACTATACACATCAAGCATATTAGTACTAAATCAATGCTCATGGATTCACTAACCAAAGGCTTACCACCCAACTTATTTAAAGAACATGTTGCCGGCATGGGCTTAGTTGATGGCCTTTGAATAATTGATTCTGGAACTAAAGGGGCACAATCATCAATCAACACCTATAAATATCAGCTCGAATTCTATCAAAGTATTCTAGTAGGCTATAGGCATTTGAGTTTCAATGGCGCTCTATTGCTATTGTAAACACATTGCCTTAATCTTCTATTTTACTAAGATTGAATTTATTAAGACAGCTGTTGGCATAATAGAATTTACGCTAACAGGTTTGTTTAGCCTTGAAGGGCTGCTATTTACGCGGTGGATTTACTCTAGTTCAGGCCTCCGAAAGGATAACAACCTTACGTTCAGTGAGTAACATTAATTCTAATTACAGCATGCGGTCCCTTGTATTGCAGAAAGGGCTGGTATTTATAGGCAAAAAGTAACAGGATAATACCAATTTACCCTCTACTTACAACCGACATTGATGACTCTGTACAAAAAGCTCCGTAGGGGTAAAATAGTAAACTCTCATGTGAAAGCCCTTGGAAAGTAAACGTCTTGTCGAAGTCAGGGGCTACCCTCTGGACTGAGATGCCTCCGAAGGTGAAGTAGCCCCTCGAATATGCTCGCTCCAGCGTATGGCTTCGGGACGTCGCCCTTCGCAAGCTCTTAGCCTCCGAAGCCTCAGGTGCTTTATACATATCTTCGAAGTGCCTTTACAGGTAAAATACTTTAGCTTATAAACATGATGAGATTATTTCCCCCAACAGTAGCCCCTCGCATGCGGCCCTTCGGATCTCTTTCTCGGAAGGGGTAGCGTGCGCTTATTTAACCGAGTCATCATGCTTCGGATACGTGGACCTCCGTATCAGCAGATTGAATTTTAAGCACCACTTGGAGACGCTAACCGAAAAGTAATTGAAAGCGAAATCGATGAGACACTCCTTGAGAAATCAATCGTCGCCTTTAAAATCGATGAGACCCTGGCCCCGTATGTCAGCGATGAAGGGTAAAATACGGGGGAGAAAAATGTAACACCGAGAGGCGTACCAAACAAGGTACGTGGCCTATGAAAAGCCATTTACCGTGGCTAAGGTCGCTTTACGCCCACGGTGAATCTTGCCTTTGTTTGTCATTCTTCTTAGTTTCTGCCAGTTGGCCTCAGAGCTCTTCTCTTCTTCATCCTTGTTCATCTCCTAGCCCCTTGATCATGATGAAGAAGCTATCCAAAGGCCCTAGCCTTCAGGCCTCGGGCCACCCCAAGCTCCTTTAGGTTCAGGCTGTGGCGGCTGCGGCGTCGAAGGGGGGTCCTAGTGCCCAGAGGTCATATGGGCCTTGAGACCTTAGGCCTCCATCGGATAAGTACATAGAGCAGACTTTCATTTTGGAGAAGTCAACCTGCACTGAAGAAACTACAACGGAGGTTTGCCATGGGAAACTTCATTCGCCCGTAGCCATCCGTATTCTAGAAGATGAAATGATCCCAGAGCCAGCAGTTGATGAAGTGGTGGTGTACGAAGCCTTCTTCGAGGCTGGCCTTGGTCTACCATCTTTCGATCTGCTCCCGGAAGTGCTTCGACTATACAACGTCGAGCTGCCTCAATTGTCCCCGAATGCCATAGCCCGTTTGGCCATCTTTGAGTGGGCTATGAGGGCCGAAGGATGTGAGGGCCATGCTGATGTTTTCGCTGCACTGCACGAAGCCAGCTGCCAGCCTAAAAGATGGCTGGGAGAAGATGGTGTAACTAGGTTACTTGCCTATGGGATTGTCAATTTGCAGCTCCGCATCGAATATCAGAACATCTTCCCAGCGAAGGCGATCAACGAATGGTGGTACTCGAATTGGACTCATCGATGGTTTTATACCTCCATGGGCTCAGACCCCCCCTCTGCTCCTCTAACCAGGGAATCTTGTACCATCGGGAAGCGGAGGTCTCAATCGACAATGCTACGATCAAGTCACGGGTTCAACTCCTGAAGATCGTTGCTCGTCGGATGAGCATGAGGGATTTGGCGGAGGTGTTTATTTTACTCCAAATTACCCCTTTGAAGGCCTAGTGGCCTACGGAGTTTTGGAGTACCACAGATGGGGAGCCGAAGGAAATCCTGCAAGAGACCATAGGTATTTAAACTTCAAACATCGTACCTTCGATCGATACCCTTTTTTTGTCTTACATTATGCTTGCAGTTGCAAGGGTGAAGCTTACTCCAGAACAAGCAACTAAAGCAGCTGAGCATCGTTGGCCTTCCAACATCCAGCGAAAAGAAGAAGTGCATCGAGCTTGTCGAAACGTGGGAACAGTTCAACCGTATATGGGCCGGACTCCAAGTTGCACCTCCTGCCTTGCCTGACCCGAACATCGCCGCTGCTGCATCAAAAAGAGGAAGGCAGATGAAGGCCCCCTGGGGACCTAGAAGCCTTCATCAAAGCGAAGGGACCCCTCGCCTCAGAGCCCCTCGCCTCAAGAACCCTCCATAGCCACGGCCATTTTGGCCTTGTCGTCGCCATCTCCGGCAGTGTCGGGTGCTGTCGCTGCCACTTCGACTGCTTCGAACCTCGACACTCAACCTCCGGAGGCTTTGGCCCTAGCAGGGTCTCCGAACGACTCGGGGGATGATTTCCTGTAGAGCCTATCTTTATCCCCTGTAGAGGTGCCTGAAGGTAAGCCTCCGGACAAGCTGATCTCGAGGGGCTCCTCTTTCGGCTTCTGAATGTGTATCTTTTGCTGACCTTAGATAATGCCATAGTGGCTGATTTGGAGGAGCTTTATGCTGGCTACATTGACATTGACGGCGGTGATGATGATGATGCTGCTGATGATGACGAGGGGGCCGCTGACGCCGAAGCTGGCATTGAGACTGCTAGCAGCAAGGATCTCAATGCCAACGAACCGTCTTATCTAGACGTTGCGTGCAGCCCTCACCAGGGTACGGGGCCTATCGATACTTTGGCTCGAAGCGCCTCAACGGTAGGGGGGTTTTGGAGAGAGTTCCCCTGCTCCAGCCCTTCGTAGCCCCTAAGGCTAATATCAGGGCGTTGCTGGAGCCCTTGGTCTAGGCTAATCGAAGCCTGGACTAGAGTGACTTGGTTGCCGAAGTAGGTCGACACCATCATGTTGACCTTGCGGTGGCCAAAGAAGAGGCCCTTTAGTAGGTAGCTGATTTTTTTCTTTTGAAATCACACTTGATTCATCGTTATTTTTGTTTATGTTTTTACCTTGCCATCCTTACTAGGTGTTTATCATGGCTCGGGGAACTGCGAACGCCTTCAACCGGCGGGAGCAGCGTCACGAGCGGGATTCAAAGGTCCTCCGAGAACGAGTCCCAGAGACGGAGGATAAGGTGGCAAGTTTGGAGGATAGCCTTCGTTGTGAGCAGGAGGTGAGGGCGGCTCTTGAGGCCAAAGCCCATGATCTCTGGGCAGCCAAAACCACACTAGAAGCCAAAGTGCAAGAACTTCAAGTGGCGAAGGCAGATTTAGAAACCGAAGCAACAGAGCATCGTGAAGCCAAGGTGGCTTTGGCAGCCTCGGAGGCTGGACTAAAGGCAGAGCGAGCCGATGATGTGAAGGTGATGGATGAGACCATTGGCATGCTTAGCGATTTGTTATCACGCTTTGGGACAATTTGCCATGCTTCGTCGTTCTCGACGACCGAACCTTTGACGCGTTGGCTAAAATACCTTCGTGCTGTGGCTCGAATGGTCGAAGCCAGCATGGTAACCTTTGGAAAGGTTTCTGGGAGGGTCACAGCTCAAGGCGTCCTTCACCACCTCCAAGATGCTAGATGTGATCACATCCGGGTGGCGACAGGGGCCGCGGCCATCAATTTCGGTGGAGCCTGACTGCAGGCGCCCACTCCAAAAGTTTGTACAGTGTGGAGGTCAATTCATGGAGCCTAGAAAAAGCAAGGGTGAGAGGCGACGTAGGAAATGATGAGCGAAGCTCGCCGTCGTTGTGCACAGCAAACGGCCTCGCCCCAGAAGCCTTCGGACAACCCTCCGAACGCTCCCTCAGAGGTGTAGTTTCTTAGGGTCTCTTATGTAATTTTCTGGTGTAACTCGGCCTCGCTTATTAATAAAAGCAATACTTTTGGAATTTTGTCAGGACTTGGTTGTGAACCCCAGCCCTGAAGTCGAAATACTCGAGGCTAATGAAGAGCTTCGACACCAATGGGTAATTTTTGAGGCCGCCAGGGCCGAAGGATGCGCTCGCTTTAGACTTCTTCATGATTATTTAGGTAGAGTAGTGCCCGAAGTAGCCAACTAGTTACTTGTCTCGATAAAAAAGGAGCCCATTGTAACCATATCCTCTTCTTCAGAATTGATTGATTGGGACAGCGAAGATCGTGTCCTTTCGGCCTTCGAGTCAAACCAATCTAAACTCCGTTCTTGGGTGGAGCTTCAAGAGGAAAGGAGGGTTTTGAGAGCTTTTAAATGGAGTAAACGTTCGAAGACCAGAGCATAGCCTCCTTCGAACTCATGAGGTCAGGAACCTAGAGGGAGTTCTTGGAGCCAGCCCCTTCTAGATCAATGAGGTTGAAGGGGTTTTCGATTTCTTCTTGGGTTGGATACAGCTTTTTCGTAATTTGTTGGTATTATACTCGAAGCATTGCTTTGTATTTCTAATTATGTATGTGGGCAATGGTTCGTAGCTAGAGTATACTTGATTTGTAACTCGAATAGAAGTGCGTTTTAATTCGAAGCGCAACCCAACCATTGTTATGTATCGCACTCATGCCGAAGCACACTCCGCATGTATGCATAATCCTTGCTCCCCCTTGCTCGTGGTGGGTATGAGCTCTGGTGAATGCGTGGTATGAGCAACACTAATGCGACGTAGATAGGCTTCGCGCATAGTTTGGAACTACATAGGTGTAGGTGAACGCTCGAAGTCTAGGCTTTGAGTCTTTGGTCACTTTAGACCTTTATGGATGCTTTGAACTATTCGCTCGGAATCCTTTAATTTTTACCGCTCTGGACCCGGGGGGCACTTTGTAGCGATAATGGTGGAGCGGATCACACCGAAATTTTTTTAGGGTAGCAGAAATGGGTAGGCATACTACCTAGCGATCGATGTCATACTATTGTTGCGATGCATCCATCGCTATGATAATATGCCTGAGGGTAGGTTGAATGCGAACCTTGTCCCTGGAGGGATGTACATTACCTTGATGTAAAAATTGTCCTCGGGACGCTTTATTCGAAGGAACCTTCGCAATATTCCTACGACATAAAACTAAGCATAGTATCATCAGAGGTGCTCTGCATGCCAGGTGTGCTTCAATTCTTCTCCTTCGAGGGTAGACAGCCTGAACGAGCCTGGCCTGTTTGAACAAAGTATAATGAAGGGTCCTTCTGATTTGTTGCTCAATTTTCCGGGCATAAGGACGCTTCGGAGAGCTAGATGTCTAGGCTATATGACGTTGGGCTTCACCTTCAGGTTGTACCATGCCTTCATTTGGTTTTGGTACTTTGTCAAGTTGGCTACAGCTCGAAGCATTGTTTCTTTGACAAGCTCAAGCGAAGCCTCTCGTTCGCTGTTATCCTCTGGGAGCAATGTCCACAGAGAGCCTCCCTTTAGCTCTATTGGAGTCATTGCTTCATCGCCAAATAGTAGCCAAAAAGGGGTGAAGCCTGTGGATCGAGCTTGGGTGGTTCGAATGGACCACAAGATTTTTGGCAACTCTTTGACCCATAGCTCGTTGGCGATACCCATGATAAGGCGGTTGAGTCCGGATAAAATATTACCGTTAGCTCTTTCAACCGCTCCGTTGGATTGTGGATGCCTGACTGCGGCGAAGCATAATTTAATGCTGAGACCTTCGTAGAATTCCTTGAAGGGCTCTGCATCAAACTGAGTTCCGTAGTCGATCATCAGCTGCCTGGGCACTCTGAACCTGCAAATTATATTCTGCCAAAAGAACTTCTGGACGTTCTTCGAGGTTATGGCCGTCAGGGGCTCGGCTTCAACCCACTTCGAGAAATACTCCACTGCAACCACTACAAACTTTAAATTCCCCTTTGCCTTCGAAAATGCTCTGATTAAGTCCATACCCTATCAGGCGAGGGGCCATATTGGCGCAATGACCTGTAGTGGAGTGGGAGGTTGATGGCTTCACCTGCCTATCCACTAGCACCCTTGGCAGGTTCGAACCAAGGCCTCGGCATTGGCCATTATGGTAGGCCAATAGAGGCCCTGGCTGAGTGTTTTGCCTGCGAGCGCTCTGGGTGCAAGATGGCTCCCGCATAAACCTTCATGGATCTCTTGAAATATGTCTTGTCCTTCAGCACTTGAGATGTAACGCAGCAGGGGTGAGCAAATGCTGGATTTGTATAGCAGGCCGTCAACGAGGTGGTAATTGCGAACCCTACGCTGTAGCCTTATGAGCTCGAGGCCTTCAGGCAGGGCGCTCTCGTTTTGAAGTAGCGCCATGATGGGGCTTCGCCAATCATTGGCCTGCATGCACAGTACTTCGGCTGGTTCAGGCTTCGCTGCCGTTGGAGCAGACTGCTCTTCGTAGAATGCTCCGATAGAGAGTTCTTGGCTTCTGGTAGCTGCCTTGGCATGGGCATCTGCTTGCTAGTTTTCTGCCCTCTAAATGCTTCTGATAGAGATCCCTTTGAACGCGAGCTCTGCCTTGCGTACTTTGGCCAGATATTGGACGAGATCAGGATGTCGAGCCTGGAAGCTCTTATCTACATGCCCAGCGATAATCTGGGAATCTATTTTAACAAGCACCCTGGCGGCGCCTAGGGCCCGTGCCTTTCGAAGGCCTAACAAAACAACTTCATATATAGCCACGTTATTTGTGGCTTTAAAATTTAGCCTTACAGAGTATAAGGCCTTCTAGCCAGAGGGGAAAATTATTACAACTCTGACACCTGCACCGGAAGCCTGATAAGCTTCGTCAGAATAGATAGTCCATATACCTTCGCTCGATGCTTCTGGGGTCCAGACGGCCGAAGGGATCCACTCTGCGATGAAGTCCGCGATGACTTGCGACTTTATCGCAGTGCGGGTGGTAAACTCTATATCGAAGGGGGCTAGTGTGACTGCCCACTTGCCCACTCTCCCGGTGGAGTCTTTATTGCAAAGCATGTCTCCAAGAGGGTACGATGTCGGTACAATAATATTATGTGCAAGAAAATAGTGCTAAAGCTTTCTCGAAGCCATGACGAGGGAATATGCAATTTTCTCAAGCTCCATGTACCTTGTCTTGGCTCTAGACAGAGCCGCGAAGATGAAATAGACTGTTCTTTGGACCAGCTTGCCCTCGACATCCGCTTCACGTATCAGCACCGCGCTCACAGCTAAGGCCATTGCTGCGAGGTACAACAACAGTCCCTCCTCCGGAAGGGGTGTAGTGAGGGTAGCCAAATCAGCAAGGTACGCCTTGATGTCGTCGAAGCTCTTTTGTCATTCAGGCATCTAGGCGAAGTCCTCGAAGCCCCTTAGCGCTTTAAAAATGGGCAGGCTTCGTTCAGCGGAGCGGGCCAAGAACCTGCTGAGAGCTGCGAGTCGGCCTGCAAGCTTCTTAACATGTTTCAAATTTTTAGGAGGCGCCATGTGTTGTAGTGCACTAATTTGGGTGGGACTGACTTCAATACCTCGACTCGAAACCAGGTACCCCATAAGCTTACCAGCCCGGGCATCGAAGACACATTTCTCGGGATTCAATCGAACCCCTATCCTTCGAAGGCTTTCAAACGTCTCAGCTAAGTCTACGCAATGATCATGCCCCTTTACACTTTTAGTTACAATGTCATCCATGTATACTTTGACATTCCTCCCTATTTGGTAACCCAGGGCCTTAGTAATTAACCTAGAGAAGGTTGCCCCGGCATTTCTTAAGCCAAAGGGCATCCGTACTAGCAATAGACCCCGAAGGGGGTAACGAAACTAGTTTTCTCCTCATCTTTGTGTTTTAACCACACTTGGTGGTACCCGGAGTAGGCATCAAGAAAGCTCAGTAGCTCGGAGCCGGCGGTGGAGTCGATGAGCTGGTCAATATGAGGCATAGGGTATGGGTCACGGGGGCATGTTTTATTTAATGAAGTAAAGTCTATACACATGCGCCACTTTTCCGTGTTCTTTTTTCTTACAAATACGGGGTTCGATAGCCACTCCATGTGACTGACCGACCGTATGACCCCAGCCTAAAGCAACTTCTCTACTTCGGTCTTGGCCAAACTAGCACGTTCGGCCGACAACTTCCGAAGCCCCTGAGGCACTGGCCTTGCTCTTGGGTTCACCAGCAGGGAATGCTCGATGATGATTCGGTCAACTGAGGAGCCATAGTGAATACTGTGGGTCTCATGGCTCCAATATGAGATGATGAGTGATTGCAACAGCCGATGAGCAAAGACCTTTGATGGGAGGCCCCTCTGATGGGAGGTGTTCTGGACAAAGCCCTCCGAAGGGAGGCACTTTGAAGGGATGACTTGTCATGGCACTGGTCATATGTGATTTAGGTACACGGACGGGCGGTCGCCGAGCTGAAGGAGCTGCGGGGTCGTGGTGGTCCAATCTGGGTACATGGTGTAGGGGCGATAAGCGCTTTGACGGTTTTGGCGTAAAACCATCAACCACACGAAGGCATCAACGAAACCTGGCTTGCACACTGGAAGTGAAGCCACGTGCAAAGCCAGTGACAAATTCCTACGTGATGCGAAGCCCCGATGGAGTCTACATGAAGCAAAGCCTAGATGAAATCTACGCAGTGCGGAAGTGTAGTGAAGTCTATGCTATGCGGAGATTCAAATAAAGTTAAAGTAGAAATTTCACTTCTGCCCTTAAGTAATAAGTCTGGAACCTATAAATCCTAAGGGTAGTTTTGTCTTTTCCCATGTCTAGCTAGCCTATAAAAAGAGTGGGTGGACTAGCTGTCTCGGTGCGGCTGTATGAGCATGTGTATGTGCTGATCCCTAGGGATTCTTTAGACCTTTCTTGTGCAGTCGCCGCCACTTTCAGAGTTTTTTGTGTACTGTTCATCCTGTTCTAGCAATGAAATCATGCTTTTCTTCTGCTGATTCTTGTGCTTGATCTGTACCCTATCCCTCCTCGTGTTTACTGCTTTGTTCTTTGAGCCGAAACGATTTTATTTCTTCTATTCATCTTTTGCCATGGATGAACTTGAATCAGTTTGATTTTCGAACTTGCTGTGCAGTGGTTGTTCCTTTCTCACCTTGTGCGTAGCCAGAGGAATCCACGAGCAAGATAAACTAAAGCTTTGTGTTTTGAGCGAAGAACATTTCTTTGTTTTAAACTCCTGCTTCAATCTGTTCCTGATTGGCTTCATTGTGGAATATCCTTCTCTGCCAGGTGCAGACCCCCCTGATATCCACAAGCTTTCAGCTCAGAGTCTTTTATTTTGTAGCAGTGCGAAGTCACTGTTAATCGACCATCGGCTTCGCACGGCTAATTATCGGTTTCGCTTGGCCGACCAGTGTCACCGATCGGCCGACCTACGTCACCGATCGGCCGATCAGCGTCCCGACTCAGTCATCGGCCATCTTGGTCATCGGCCCTGCTCGACCAACCATCGGCACTGCTTGACCGACCAGTATTTTTGTTAGACCAATCATCGGCATCACTCGTCTGACCGCCGATACCACTCATTCACAGCCTTGTGTTGGTTTTTCGAAGTCCTGCTTCCGCTTTGTCTAACCGGAACCACTCTACGGAGTTACACCGATCCTCTACTTCTGTTTTGGGTGGGATTTAAGTCTAAAAGTTTTTGCTCCCATTCACCCCCCCTCTGGTCGCTACTCTCGATCCTACATCAACCCTTGGGATATCTTCGTCTGTCCAAGAAAAAACATCGAGGTTGCCTCGAATAATTTCTTCAAGTGAAGCCATGTCTTCTGGAGCCAGGTCCCCTTCGAATTGAATGGGGTACTCAAGTCCCCCTTCCACAAGTATCTTTGTGGTGACCTCTCTGTCAGGGCGGGGCTTCACCGCTGATCCCTTTAAGGCTTCAGGAGGTTGGCTTGACTCTTCGAGCTGGAGCTCCACTGAATTCACCTGGCGTGCTTCGAGGTGGTGAGGAGCCATGGTGTATACCATGGGGATGATGAGTGATTGTCAACGGGGTGAAGAAGAGAAG
>KE371682.1:436026-454860 GCA_000418225.1 Zizania latifolia | reverse complement strand
TGGACCTCCATACAAGGTGACATGGTGGGTTTGCTTTCCCCCAAGATATCCTATAACTAGCTACATCATAAAATGACAGGCTGGTTTTTTAAAGAAAATTTTCCATTTTGGCGCTTAATTCACGAAATCCGTATCTTAGATCTTAGAAGTAGATCAGGTGGGAAAAACATGATTATCAGCACTAATTCCAGAGATGGGCACATCATATCCAAGCGGCGCTGCATTTCACCATCGAGCATAACTCAATGCAGCGCCATTTCATTTCAAAGCGAAAGCTTCCAGAAATTTCAGTGGAGTGGCACAAATCAGAAGGCATCAAACGAAACCAAGCCCAGATGCAAAATGTAAATTCAAACCTAATGCTCACAGGATCAGACAAAGTCAGACTGAAAATGTGGTCACTACAGAAATTTCTACTTCATTTCTCTCCAATACGCATTTCCAATGCCGCAATTCAGCATCCCAAAGTTGGATCAAAACATGCAGAAACCAAAATTTGCCCATTTCTCGGGGGACAAACCGAAGCGTCCCACCAGATCCAGGCACCTAACACCCCAGGATCCCACAGAACAAACAAGTCACCAGACCACAGCGAGATCTAAGCGCCTGAGAAAGCTCCAATCCCCCAGTATTCTCAGATTCCGACCCTCGCACCAGATATAATGAAACTGACCTCAAACCGAACCCAGCGAGCATAAACGATGACAATGAGAGCGATAACTACAGGAGTTGAGCAGAGAGGAGACGACTTACTCCTGGTAGGCGGAGAGGAGGAAGACGGAGGCGAAGAGGACCCTCCCGGCGAAGGACACGAACCCCATCTCGCCTCGAGGATCCGCTGCTGCGGCGCCGGCGAGCGGAAGGAGGCGAGGCGACCGTGCGTGATGGGGCAGCAGGCGGCAGCACTGGCCGGAGGTGAGATATGGTGGAGGGAACCGCGGCGGCGCGGTGGGGTGGGTGGGGTTCGATCTCTGGAGCTCTGGGATGGAGACCCGTACATGACTGAGCCCCACTCTGTACTTATAATACCGCGGCTCTGTGGACTGTGGCTAAGTTTTCCAAGATCCACCTTCAATTTCTTGGATATTGCACTCTCTCATATACAATTGATAAATTAATTGTGAACAAAATACCAAAGTACTCATTATTAATAAAAAAAAAGTAGTCCAAAGTATTATAATTGATAGGTAAGAGGTATTAAATGAATAAAACTTCTTGATATTCCAACCGAGGGAATGTAAGAGATAAAAATATTTTTTTCAACAAAGTTAAAGAGAAGTAAAGTCCTTTTAGGATGGAGGGATTATATTTTAAGTCGTGATTTTTGTGTTATTCAAAATTATCTAACTTTAACTAATTTTATAGAAAAATATACAATAACTATATTATCAAACTAGTTTCATTAGATCCACCATAAAATCTGTTTTAATAGTGTATTTATTTAATATTGTAGATGTTAGTATATTTTTAAAACTTAGTCATAATTAGAAAAATTTAAGGTAAAAAATCAAACCATTTATAATATGAAATGAGGAACCGATCGAGTATTGCACAACCTATTATATTTGTCTGAATTTGGGACTTCAATGAGCTGAACCAAAATTTTGGCATGGATAGAATTTATGACGAGGGTAAATAGGAAACTAGAGTTGTGGAGGCAAACTCTTAAGTCCAAAAGTTTTACATTTAGTAGGACTAAAACTTAACATATGAAATGCAATGTTAGCACTATTGCATATGAGGAGAGAGATGTTAGTTTAGAAGGTCAAGTAGTGTCTAAGAAGGATACCTTTCAATATTTATGATCGATGCTTCAAAGAGATGTGGATATTGATAAAGATGTTAGTCATAGAATCAAAGCTAGGTTGGATAAAGTGGCGACAAGTATCTGACATTCTTTGTGATAAGAGGGTACCACATAAGCTAAAAGACAAGTTCTATAGAACAACTGTATGACCTGTAATGTTATATGGTGCAGAATATTGGCCTATAAAAAGATGGCATGTTTAACAGTTGAGTGTTGCAGAAATATGTATGTTACGTTAGATTTGTAGATATATAATAATGGATCGAGTCTAGAACGATGATATACGTGATAGGCTAGGGATAGCACCAATTGAAGAAAAGCCTGTCAAACATCGGTTGAGATGGTTTGGATATGTCTAATGAAGAATTATAGAGAAATTAGTGTATAGTGAAATCATGAGGTATGACAATAATGTGATGAGAGGTAGGAGAAGATTGAAATTGACTTAGGAGGAGGTAATAAAAAGATACTTGAAATGATAAAATATTTTTAAAAATTTGGCCTTGAATAGAGTATATGGAGAAAATCTATTCATGTGTCTGAACCTTAGATTCATGTTGGGTTTAAGTATAGTTTACTCCAACTTACTTGAGATTGAAAGACTTTGTTATTATTATATAGAATTTAGATCGATGAAATTACCGCTTCCTCTCATATGAAACGTTTGTCAATTACCTTGATCATGTTGCTTGACCATGTTTGTGTGGAAGAAATCAAGACTGTGATTATCAAATTAACATCAAGACTATGATTATGGCATTTTTCCCTCGCAAAAACATGGTCACTAATATTTCCAATAACCACGGCCACTAGATGCACTATGAACAAAGAAAATGAAAGGTACTTCTTCCCCTGACGGCCTGACATGGCGAATGGATGAAAATAAACAGGGTGGTATTTTAGGAAATTATAGGAAACGGTTATAGTTTGTTGTATAGTAGAACTAGTAGTTTGCCCGTGCTAACGCAACAATAAAAATTAAAAGATAATAAATACGTTGAACTTGAAGCATATTTTTTGTTAGTCAAATTAACTTCAAAAATGCTATTATTTGAACTTACCACTAACCAATAAAATGTACTTGCTATAAATTATTTTGAGTTAAGCTTACCTTATAACCCATCTCTTTCACAACTTGATATATGATTGGTCTCGTCTGTAACAGAGAAGGGTTATTTATCGGATCAAACAAAATAAATAGGAGCAAATTGTAGTAATAAAATAAGATATTACAATAATTTTCATATGCATAGCATGACTAACTTAAGACATCATTTCCATGTGCATAACATATATATAACAGACAGCTCAAATGAACTGTGTGGTTTCAATTTCTCATGGTTTACAGTGTTACTATTCTTAGAAATATTTCAATACTATGCCATAATGTATATATATAGTCATCCTTTCCGTAGTTGTATCAAAATTGCAACAAACACTGCTTAAGTAGCTAGTCAATGACGTAAGAAAGCATTTGGTTTCTTAAGCATCCAACAGATTGTCTGCAAACAAAAAGACTCACATAGACCAAATATTTCTTGCAATTTGAGATGTGACTCCCGACGTAAATATGCAAAACTAAAGAATATCTTTGCATGTCAAATCGAAACTGATGGTAAATATACATCTATATTTTTCATGACCTTTGATGACACTGAGCATTTTATTTCAAAAGTTAGTTTCTGGTTTTGAGCTCACTGTCCTCTCGTGGTAAGGAGAGGGAACCACTAGAAAGCTCCCTTGGACAGTTCATTGCTATGACTGAGTAAACTATGGTTTCCATTTAAAAATCAGACAGCGAAGCATATTTAAGTGCAACAGAGATGCAATTAGCAGACATATATAATAATCTATCTCTCTGAACCAGAGAATGCATCAAACAGCCCACAGCAATTCCACCGTGTCGTTCTCTGCCCTGCTGCAGCCACGACCATTGCAGGTCCACGTGCCACCTGCAAGCTACACAGAAAAATATACTAGAGTTAAACAAGAGTGATAAGTAAAATAGTAGCCAACAAATAAGATCGAAACTATCATATCGCTCTCAGATTGATTGTGTATACCTCTACAATTGTACTAAATTATCATGGGAAAAGCTAGCAATTGGTACTACATAGAAGAGTTACTTAGATAAAAATTGGTAAGAGACTATCCCTAATGTGGCAGACATAATGTTTATAGCGCAGTGTAATTAAGATGTATCCTAGATGGTTGGATCAATATATTTTTATTTATAAAGTAGTCATAAATTTTAATGGCCTATAATGTCACCGATTGAGGGATGGGGCTAATGTATAATCATCTGCTTTACATTATTACTGATGAATCGTTCCCTAAACCCAACCTACCACTCGGCTTAGGTGGAGAACCCTCTGATCTATGTCCTCTTATTTTCTAAAAGAATACATGTCATGTTTAGTCCTAAGTTCTAGTTTAACATAATCCTACCACTAACATCTATGTGATCTATAGAAATAGTGTATCTAACTCTTACTGACAATTCAATGTTGTGCTCCAAACAAAATTGAAGCTGTAGTGAGAGTAAAAAATTTCAGATGTTTTATTTCGCTATAAATGTTCTAGTGATGACATAAACAATTCATTTCACCAAGAAAATAGAGTATACATATGAAACTTCAAAGCAATAACTGAATAGAAGCTTGGTAAAAAAGACAGTGTACATAATAAAAACAGAGAGAAAGAACCTGAACAGATTACCTGCTTCTAGCACAGTAGAATTAACATAATCTTCATCATTCTCATTAAAGTTTCTAGCTATATATCCATTACCTTCGGATGAATCGAATGTTTAGATTGCATCTTTAAAAATGGCACTTTGTATCTCTCAATGTGTGCCACGGCTGAACACCTCCAATTCACCATACAATGGTAGGTGCTACATTGAACTGGAATGAAAAGCTCAAACTCCCAGGGACTTAGCTGCATGTGCATGTAAGACCTGTGGTTTCTTTCTTACTCCCATATGTACCAATGAATTGATCAGAAGATTGCGTAGATTTTTATGACCAGGTGTAAGCTTATGATCAGGTTCGTATGCCATTTGTTAGGTTACCGAGCAAGTGACGTTGAGGAACTTGAGGTTAATATTTGGAAGGGAAAATTTCTTGTGGTTCTTATTCTTTTTCCGATCTTCCCATCTAAATTGATATCAGGTTTCTATAGCTCTATGCCTTTACCTACTGTAGAGAGAGCTGCTCGGATGAGCTTCACTCCAAGAATCGACCTAAGCACCTGAGAAACAAAACCACATCAAGTATATTAATGAACATGCTAATCCATAAATCAGTATGTTTGTAACAACAAGGCCACTCAATCATGCAGAGAGTGATTGCCAACATCACTAAGTATCTATGCTCCTCATAGAAGTACAACACACTGGCAACAACCTCTATTAGTTAGATCTAACAACTCTGCCCATCCCTCCCATGCTAATTTCTCGCCCAAAGTAACAAAATATTCTCCATTGCCTTGTTTCTTCTTTAATCTAGGGTGCAGCAAGACATTTTTCTCAAAGAATTGAATGTGAACTATACAAAATTCGGTCAGATCAATCTTCCCGTTAAAACAGTATTTGGTCTAAGACCATAAGATGTAGTTGGAACCGTCTTAACAATCAAGCAACGCACTTGGCAAACAATGTGTATTATATTCCAAAGTGATGTGTATAGATCACGATGTAAGAAGACAGAATCGTGTCACATGTAAATTTGTAATGTATCAAGTCGACCAACTAAATTACCATATGAAGTTATACGTTCCACAAATAAATGTACCATTCTGTGTAGAACAAATGAACCAGGTAAAGAGAGGCATCACCTGCACAGGGATCCGTACGAAGGCGGTGAACAGGTAAAGAGAGGGGCCACCGGGGGAAGCGAGGGCACCAGCGAGGACGGTGAGCGGGTTGTACAAGGTGCCACCGGTGGCATCCTCAAGCCAGGCGAAGAAGAACATGTAGATGAGGGAGAGCGCGACCTTGACAGCCTTGGTGCGGTGGAGGACCTGTTCGACGTCGGTGTCCATGCGGCCGCGGAGGGACTTGACTGCCTGGGCGTCGTGCGCGGTCTTGCTCTCCTCGTGCGTCGACTGCAGCTGCTGGTGGAGCCCCTTGAGGCTGCTCATGTCCTCCTTGACGCCCTCTACGTCGTCGAAGAACGGGTCGAGGTTGGTGCCCTCGCCACCGCCGCCGCCACCTGCGTCGCTCGCTGTCATGTTCGTACCGGTGATCTCGGCCTCTGTCCATAGCACCCATTCGATGCCGGCGTCGGGGGCGCCGCTTGCCATCGCGGTGGCCTGTGCGGGCCGTGAGGCGAGAAGGGCTAGGGTAAGGGTTCTGGGAGTGTAGGAGGGGAGGCGGTGAGAGATGGGAGTGGCGGCGTGTCCCGGGATCGGGGGTGGCAGCGGCGATCGCTATCGTGGGCTTCGCAGTGGTGGAGGAAGCGTCGGCGTGGGGAGGACCGGGGACGGCAGCAGGAGATTATATTAGAGGAGAGGAGAAATTAGGTTTAGATGAGTGATGATGGTAGATGAATGGTTGAGATTTATCAGATAAGTGTTGATAGTAGATGAATGGTTAAAATTTACCAAATGAGTGATATGTACACATTCTCAACTTGTCAATTATATAGTAGGGTAGATTATACTATATAATATATATACTATGTAGTATTTCTTATGGTGCTTTTTTGGGCAAACAAGCAAGGATTTTTGCGTTGCAATGGACCTTACAAACTTGGAAAGGAGAATATTATGATTCTTTATGTTTCAAACATATAAGAATTGTTGGGGCCAAGAAACATTTTTGTCCCTAAACAGATTATGGGGAGAGCTAAGCTTCAAAAAATATGAGGAGTTGACAAAGAGGAGGCTCAACAGGAGAGACGTTGAAGATATCTAGTAAAAATAAATGGGCTCCCTCAGTCCCTTGTAGTCTCTTATTGAGGGCATTCCTTTTATTAACGGAGCGTAAAAGAAATTACATCTCTACTCTTAAGCTTTTTTAGAGAATAATCACTATCGGGTGTATTTCATTTCAGTCCCTTGACCACTTGACCATTTTACAGTTATACATATAACTTGTAAGATAACACCTATTTATTTATATCTAAGCTACATCCAAAGAGTACTATAATTCCCATCAAGAATCAATAACCATGAATGAATGATTATGTTCAATTTTGAAAACTTATATGCCAAGCATGCTAAATTCCTCAACTTTGAATACACTCTTGCTATCTTGCAACCTTTTTGTAACTAATTGTGCTTAGTGCTTACTTTGCTCGCAACTGGGAGATACTAATCTTCTGGCAGAAGCCTCAAAAACTTATTCGTAAATCTTCTTGGAAAAGCGATTTTGATAAAGTCGTCGCAACAAAGGATTCGTGTCGGCGTTTATCTCTGAACGAAAGAAGTCCCAGCCGGGCAGAATATATTTACCCCTACAATTTCGGGAAACACAAGGGGGCTTTCCACAAATCCACGAGCCAACGCAAAACCGCGCCGGATCTCGGAGAAATTTCACCCGTTCCCCCGCCGTGCGGAGCCCACGCCCGACGTCTCCGGTGTCGGCGGGCGGGATCGACCGCCCGCGTGGCTCGTCGGATTGGGCACGTCCTCGAGTCGATAGGGGGCGGCGCGTCCCCTGAGCGGCGGCCGGTGGGGCGACGTCGGCGCGGGCGGGCAGTTGGGCAGACGGTCGTCGAGGCCAGCGAAATTTGAACCCAGAAGCGCGTGGAGCGGAGGAATGGCGTGCAGGCGCGCGGTGGTGCCCCCGTCGTGGGGAATGTACCACCGCAGCGTGTACAGGGCACAGCTCCGAACAGGCGCGTAGGGCCTACGACCTAGCATGGCGCTATCAGGATGGCGTAATTGCTTTCCCATTGCTTTCCGTGGTCTGCTTTTAGTTTCTAGCCGGTAGATCCGACACCCGAGCAAGCTATAGTTCAAACAGTACTCGAGCCGTCCGAATGAATAATAACCTTCGAGAAGAATAATATTGATTGTACTCCGCTTGTTCGATCCCCTTCCACCCTGCAAGGGGGGTATTTATAGGTACAATTACCATGGGGTAATATGAAGTTACCCCCTACTTTTTGTATCTGACTATTACAGCATGAATAGTAGTTTTACATAGGGGTAGTTTAGTAACATGGGGTAATATGAAGTTACCCCCTACTTTTTGTATCTGACTATTACAGCATGAATAGTGGTTTTACATAGGGGTAGTTTAGTAACCCTCTGTGTGAACGAACTCGGCTTTATGTCTTGTCGGAGGGGACAGGAATACCATGGTTTCGAAGTCCTGCGATAGATGGTCTCGGAGGCTTCGCACATAGCAAGCCGAATGAGGCTTCGTCAAGAGCTTTGAACGGAGCCTTAACTCGTACCTCCGAAGGTGTCTTCGTAATCACTATCATCGAAGCCCTGTTAGAGTAAAGCAATTTACATCAACAGTAGCCCCTCGCACGTAGCCCTTCTACCGAAGGGGTAAAGCGCGCCCTCAACGCATGACAGTTTCTTGTGTTTTCTTTCGGAGCCTAAGGCTTCGAGGCCTAAAACTTTGAAGCCTAAAGCTTTGACTGCCGTTTATTAAAAGTGAATCCGCTTCGATCATTAAATGCCTGGCAGGAACCGATGGAACGCCCTCAGAACTTCAATCGACGCCTGGCGCGGCCAACGGTCCAAAAATGTACCGTCGCGGAACAGGGGTGCGCTGCCCTATTTTACCTTGGCCCCATCTATCATAGACTCCGAAAGGTGCTCGCGAGGAGGTAAAAGACGGCTTTGAGCGGAGCGCCGCGCGCTTCTTACTGCCTATATAAGCTTGTTTGCTCCCCTGGGCTCATTACGCCCTCCAGCATCCGTAGCACTTGCTCTTGATTTCTCCTCATTTCGAGCCCCTAGCTCTTGCTTTCGGAGCCCTTAGCTTTTCTAGCCTCCGTCCCCCTCTTCGCTCACCTTCAACCCAATTTGCGAAGATGCCAAAGAAAGCTTCAGTGATAAAAAGCCTCTCTTTGGGCAGAGGGTCTAGCTCTGTGTAGGCCTAGTCAGCGGCAGCGGTGGCGGCGACAGCAAAAACGGCGGTGAAGGACTATGGGCCATTCGACCTCCGACCTCCATCGGAGAAGTTTGAACAGACCCTAGAGCTAAAGAAGATGAGGTCCACCTTGGACTCTGCCAACGAGGCCTGCGCCAGAAAGGTCCTCAAGAAGGTTAACCTCCGCATCAGGAAGAACGACGTCATTTCCGCCCCTCGAGCTGACGAAGCAGTGGTCTTCGAGGCTTTTTTGAGGCGGGGCTCGGGATCCCCGCGGAGACGCTGCTGGGCGAGGTGCTACAGATGTATAATTTGGAGCTCCCCCAATTATCTCTGAACGCCATGGCCCGGCTGGCCATCTTCGAGTGGACCATGAGGGCGGAGGAGTGCGAGGGCCGCGCGGACGTCTTAGCGGCTCTTCACGATGCCTACTGCCAGCCCAAGAAGAGGACCTACGAGGACAGAGCCGTTAGGGCCTTGGCCTTCGGCAGCGTCAACTTCCAGCTCCGCAAGGAATTCAATGACTCCTACCCGGCGAGGGCCTCGAATGACCGCTGGTACTCGAGGTGGGACCAACACTAGTTCTACATCACCGTGGGAGCAGACTCCCCCCTTCGCAGCACCAACGCCCTCATCTCATACCGCCGCCAAGCCCAAGTGACGACGGACTCCGCCATCATCAAATCCTGAGTCCAGCTGCTGCGGAGGGTGGCCCAGAAGATGAGCGTGAGGGATCTGGCGGAGGAGTTCATAACCCTCCAGGTCAGCGCCCTCGACGCATGTGGCCGAAGGGCCTATTTCAAGACTCCGCAGAGGGCGAATTGAAGGAGATCCCCTCAGAATTCCTTGGTAAAACTTTGAATCATAGCCCCTAGGCCTTAAGAACTTAGCTTAGCAATCCTAATTATTGGGCTCCGCTGTATTGCAAACCAGCGGGACATGCTGACGCCAGAGGCGGCTGTCAGGGCGACGGAGCGTGTTGTTGGCATTCCGATTGTAGATGAACGAAGCTGGCGCCTCGCCCTAGTTGGGACCTAAAAGAGGTACAACCGAGTATGGACCCGGCTAGCGACCGACGAGGTGCCGGTGCTCCCGAAGCTCCCAGACCCTACCTCTTCGGAGGGGAAGAGGAAGAGGGCTGACGATGATGACGAGCCGCGGGGTTGGTCGTCTCAATGCCCGTGGGGCCCGTCGGGCTCCGGAGGACCGCCTGAGCCCCCGCTCGAAGCGCTGGTGGTCGTGGTCTCGGAGGTTAGCTCTCCGCCGCTATGAAGCTTTGCTCCCGAGGTTAGGGCCGACGATGCCTCCGTAGCAGCTGTGGCGGACCAGGGGCGAAGGTCCCCATAGAAATCGATTGGGGTGACCTTTTCCTTCCTACAGGCCTGCCGGATCACTCTCCGATTGCTGAGACCGGAGGTAATTAAACACCCTTATACTTCTTGGTGACCCTTCGCAAATGCTTAGCTCTTAACATTTTTAGCCGATGTCGCAGCGGGCGACAGAGAGGACCTCGATGAGGCAGGGTCGTCGAGCAGCAGCAGCAGCAAAGGGGGCGACGGGGGATCCCACGAGGGCTCCTCCACTGATGGGAATGACGACGAAGATGGCGGTGACGGCGTAGGTGACAAAGCCGCTGTGCCTACCCCTTCGGCTGCTGGTGCCAGAGCATCGGGATGGAGCCCTCGTCAGGAGGGGGCATTAGACAGGGTCCCCCTCCTATGACCCTTCGTATCGTCGGGGTTACGAGTTGAAAACATGATGTCCCAATTTTTATGGGGGAGCGAAGGCCTCGCTAGCATCGACTTGATAGCGGAGATGGCCTGCTACCGCCACGCCGACCTTATCGCAGTCGCCGAAGAGGCCTTGCTCCAGGTAGTGAGGCCGGATAGGGGTTCGTTAAGCACTTAGCATTTTTCTTGTAGTCTTTAACTTTTCTTCTTGTGCCACAGGCCTTCGCATTGCTCCACGGGGCCGCCCTCGCTGTTGACCACCAGGAGGACCTCATGGCAAGGTATATTCGGAACCACCGCCGACAGGCTTCGGAGGCCACCCAGCATTAACATCAGGCCGAGGTGGCGGCCGAGGGGCTCCGAGCCGAAGCTCAGAGGGAGCGCGAGGCCCGGGTTGCAGTGGCTTCGGAGGCTGAGGCGCTTCGCCAGGCCAACAAGTCCTTGGAGGCCGAAGTCGAGCGGCTCCGTGCCGCCAACTCAGCCTTGGAGGTGGAGAGGGCCGAAGCAAAGCGGCTCCGCGCCGCCAATTTGTCCCTGGAGATGGAGAGGGCCGAGGCCATCAAAGAGGCGGACCGAACCATCTCCACGCTCATGGACATCTTGGGGCACACGGGGACCGAGTGCCAGACCCCCAGCTTCGAAGCAAGGGACCCTGTGCGCCACCGTCTCGGCTTCCTTCACACCGTCGCCCGCATAACGGAGGACACCTTGGTGGGCTTCACGTAGACGGTGGGCAGGGTTGCTAGCCAAGGGGTCCTCCGGCACTTCATGAGGCCGGGTGCCAACATCTTGCGATGGTGACCTCCGACGGCAAGGTGGAGTTCAGAGGCCCTCGCTTGGTTGCACCGGCTCCAGAGGTTGCTGCGGCGTGGCGTCCACTCCAAGAGCCCTGGAAGGCCCAAGCGCGGGAGGCAGCCATCGAGCTCCAGCAGGCCATTCGTCGCCGTCGCGCGGGGCAACATTCTCCGCCTGCTGGAGCGAACCCTCCTCCTCCGAAGGTGTAGATTTTAGGCCTCCTCCCCCTGCAATACTTAGCAGCATTTGTAATGTAACTTCGCATCAAGTATGCTTAATGAAATACGGGGGTATTTTGGATTTAGGCTCGAGACATGAATACCGAAATTGATGTCAAGGTACTCGAGGCTTCGGAGGCACTTCGCCAACAATGGATAGTGTACGAAGTATCTAGGTCTGAAAGCCGCCCTCGATTCATGATACCGCGTGGCCCCACCAGCGAAGTAGTTCCCGAAGTGGCCCAAGAGCTACTAGCCTCCGTTAAGACCGAGCTCCTTCACAACTCTTCGTCATCTCTAAGCCTAAGTATTTTTGAAGTTGTCCCCTTAGTTGGGGGGTTCAGCCTTTGCACACGCCTACTACGGACAACGACAAAGCCCTGGACTTCTCGGCTTTTGATGCGGAGGCACCTGCGACTCGAACTTGGGCCGACCTGCAGGAAGAGCGAAAGGTTTCCCGGGCAGCGAAGCATGGCCGGTCTCGGTCCGGTGAGGGTTCGTCGAGCCACGGTGGACCTCATCGTAAGAAAAGTAATAAGAAGCGGGGTCAACCTTTTCAGTGACATGGGCCCGCTGGTTGTTAGGTTTTGATAGTGCATATTCGTGAAGCAAGTATTCGAAGCGTATTAATGTACTTCGCAGTTGTACTTATGATATCAGTTTTTTCAATGAAATTTATCATTATCTGGGCTTTGTAGTTATGCCCTGTTTTGTGTGTTTCGTTTAATTATGTACTTCATTCAACCATGTTGAAGCATGTCCTGGCTGCATGCATAGGTGCCGGTTCCCCCCTTTGTGCATAACGGCTGCGAAGCACGCTACGTAGCCGTTGCGCGTAGTATTTTCATGGAAGAGCATGTTGTGTATGCACAAGGGTGTGCTTCGAATGATAGGCTTCGAACGTATGGTCGCTTTGGACCAATTTAGATGCTTCGAGTGTTTACACTTGGAATCCTTTTGTTTATACCGCTCTAGGCCTGGAGTCACTTTGTAGCGGTAATGGTGGAGCGGATCACACCGAGATTTTTTAGGGTCCTGAATGGAGCCCAAAGTCAGTGCCAATAGCTATACTTCGAGGAGCGACCCTCGAACATTGAGCTTCGGGCTTCACGGCAGTGTGCGAGGCACACTTTTGCGTGTTATACTTGGTTTATCTCGTGCCGAGCCGGTGGCATCGGGTAGCGGAATATAATTTCTGTGGAGCTCTTGTATGTGAAATGGCCTCGTTGAAGGTTTATTCGAAGAAGCTTCGCATAATACTTAAAACAATCAGGCATAGTATCGCCGAAGGTGTTTAGAATGCCAGCTATGCTTCAACTCCTCCCCTTCTAGAGTACTGAGCCTGAACGATCCCGGTCGATTAGAACGAAGTATGATGTAGGGGCCTTCCCATTTATTGCTCAAATTGCCGGGAGCTAGGACAGCTCGGAGTACTAGGTGACCTGACAATAATGGATTTGGCTTCACCTTTGGGTCGAACCATGTCTTTGTCTAAGCTTGGTACTTCGTCAGATTCGCCACGGCTCGGAGGCATGTCTCTTCAGACAAATCGAGCGAAACTTCACGCTCATTGTTGCTGGCTTCGGGTAGCATCGTCCTCAGGGAGCCCCCCTTTAGCTCCGTCGGGGTCATAGCCTCATCACCGAACAGCAGCCGGAACGGAGTAAAACCCGTTGACCTCGACTGAGTGGTCCGGATGGACCATAAGATCTTCGGCAATTCATCAACCCATAGCCCCTTTGCGAGGCCCACGATCCGGCGATTGAGGCCTACCAAAATATTACCGTTGGCTCGTTCAACGGCTCCATTGGACTGAGGGTGTCTAACAGCAGCAAAGCACAATTCGATGCCTAGGCCTTCACAGAATTCCCTGAATGGCTCCGCATCAAACTGAGTGCTGTTGTCGATGGTGAGCTGCTTCGGTACTCCGAACCTGCAAATTATATTCTGCCAGAAAATTTTCTAGACATTCTTTGAAGTTATAGCGCTGAGGGGCTCGGCTTCGACCCACTTCGAGAAGTATTCAACTGCGAACTTTAAGTTTCCTTTGGTATGCGGAAAAGGCCCGATGAGGTCCATACCCCACCAAGCTAACGGCCACACAGGAGCGATGACTTGCAGCGGGGTCGGCGGTTAATGGTTTCATTTTCCCATCCATTGACAGACTTGATATGTGCGGACAAGGGCTTCGGTGTCGGCCATTATTGTGGGCCAATACAGTCCTTGATGAAGTGTCTTCCCGGCCAACGCTCGGGGGGCGAGATGGCTCCCGCAGAGGCCTTCGTGGATGGCACGGAGCAGTTTCTGGCCTTCGGAGGTGAGAATGCAACGCAGGAGCGGAGCACACACGGCAGACTTGTATAGCGAGCCCCCTATGATATGGTAGTTATGAATCCTACATTTGAGCCTTGCGGAGTCAGGTCCATCTGGATCAGCGCCTTCACCGAGCAGCCTGGCCATAATAGGGCTCCGCCAGTCTTCAGCTACGCAGAGTACTTCGACCGCCATTGGCTTCGTTGCTAATGGAGTGTGAATTTCTTTATAGAATGGTCCGGCTGGGAGTTCTTGGTCTCTGGCAGCTGCTTTGGCGAGGGCGTCTGCTTGATGAATCTCGCCCCTCGAAATACTTCTGATGGAAATGCCCTTGAAAGCTAGCTCTGCCTTGTGGACCTCCGCCAAGTACTGGGCGAGGTCTGGGTGCCGAGCTTGAAATCTTTTATCTACATGGCCAGCTACAATTTGGGAATCAGTTTTTACAAGCACTCTAGCGGCGCCTAATGCCCTTGCTTTCAGGAGGCCTAACAAGATGCCTTCGTACTCGACGACATTATTTGTAGCCTTAAAATTTAACCTAGCAGAATACGAAGCCCTCTGGCCGAAGGGTGAAATAATTACAACTCCTGCGCTGCACCGGTGGCCTGATAGGCTCCGTTAGAAAAAATAGTCCAAATACCTTCACTGGGAGTTTCGAGGGACCAGATCGCCGAGAGGGTCCATTCTGCGACAAAGTCCGCAATCACTTATGACCTAATCGCTGTCCGCGCAGTAAAGTTTATTCCGAAGGGTGCCAGCTCGACCGCCCACTTGCCGATTCTACCTGTAGAATCTTTATTTTAGAACATATCTCCGAGCGGGTAAGAAGTCGGCACAATAATATTGTGTGCGAGAAAATAATGCCTCAACTTTCTCGAAGCCATGACCAAGGAGTACGCCATTTTCTCAAGCTCGGTGTACCTCATCTTGGCTCCGGACAGGGCTTCAGAGATGAAATAAACTGGTCTCTGAGCAAGCTTCCTGTCGAAGTCTCCCTCACGAACAAGGACCGCGCTGACGGCGGAGGCCGCGGCCACGAGGTATAGCAACAATGTTTCTTCCGGCAGTGGAGTCGTGAGTGTCGCCAGGTTAGCGAGGTACTCCTTAATTTCATCGAAGCTTCATTGGCACTCTGACATCCATGTGAAGTCATCCGTCCCCTTCAGCACCTTGAATATTGGCAAGCTTCGTTCGGCGGAGCACGCAAGAAAGCGACTGAGGGCTGCGAGTCGGCCTGCCAGCTTCTGGACCTGCTTTAAATTTTCAGACGGAGCCATACGCTAAAGCGCGCTAATCTGGGTGGGACTGGCTTCGATATCACGACTCAAAACTAAGTACCCAAGCAATTTGCCAGCGCGAGCCCCGAAGATGCATTTCTCGGGGTTCAGGCGGACTCCCACTGATCGAAGGCTTTCGAAGGTCTCCGCTAGGTCTACGCTATGCTCGTGCTTTTTAGCACCTTTTATTATAATATCATCCATGTAGGCCTCGATATTTCTGCCCAACTGGTGCCCGAGGGCCTTGGAGATTAGCCTAGAAAAGGTGGCTCCAGCATTTCTTAAGCCGAAGGGCATCCGCACATAACAATAGACTCTCGATGGAGTAACGAAGCTTGTTTTGTCTTTGTCTTCACGCTTTAACCAGACCTGGTGATAGCCGGAGTATACATCAAGAAAGCTTAGCAGCTCAAAGCCTGCAGTGGCATCGACGAGTTGATCAATGCGAGGCATAGGGTAGGGGTCACAGGGACATGCTTTATTCAACGAAGTGAAGTCAATACACATGCGCTACTTTCCCATGTTATTTTTCTTTACAAAGATGGGGTTTGATAGCTACTCCGTGTGGCTAACCTCCCGTATAAATCCTGCCCAGAGCAGCTTCTCTACTTCGGCCTTCGCTAAGTTTGCGCGCTCGGCAGACAGCTTTCGCAGCCCCTGACGTACTGGCCTTGCCCTTGGGTTGACCAACAGGGAGTGCTCGACGACCCTTCGATCGACCCCGGGGATATCTTCGTCCGACCATGCGAAGACGTCGAGGTTGCTTCGGATTGCCTCTTCCAGGGAAGCCATGTCTTCTGGGTCCAGTCCTCCTCCGAACTGGATGGGGTACTCGAGGCACCCTTCGACGAGAACCTTCGTAATAACTTCCCCGTCGGGTCACGGTTTGAATACTAGGCCCTTGGCACAGCCATGGGCTTTGTCTTGGGGCTGCACATTATGTACCTGGCGAGGTTCAAAGGGGGCAGTATGGCCATACTCTACCCTCTGGGCCACACTCTGGTCGCCTAACACCGTAAGGACTCCACCTTGCATTGGCAATTTTAGGCATAGGTAGTTGTGGTGCGCAATGGCTCTGAACTGATTCAGGGTCCCCCTTCCGAAGATGGCATTGTAGGCATATGGGATGCTGACGATGTCGAAGATAACTTCCTCGGAGCGTGAGAGGCTACCTTCACCGAAGGTGACTTGGAGGCCGATCTGTCCCACCACCTCGAGAGGGGAGCCCATGAAGCCTTACAGCGGCCTCGCAGCTGGGAGAAGATGCCTGCGGGGGATGCAAAGTTGGTCGAAGGCGTGCGCGAAGATGATATCCGCCGAGCTGCCTCCGTCAACAAGCACTCGACGCACCTCGGTGCCCACGATGTCGGCGAAGATGACGAGCGGGTCCGCATGCGGGAACTTGATCCCCACAGCATCTTCGGCTAAAAAGGAGATGGGCACGTGGACCCATTCCGGCATTGTGGAGGCGGACGTCGAAGTCCCAATGTGCCCCGACATAGTCCCGGTGCTATCGCTTGGATAGGTTGCCTAGGGCTCCGCCAATCGAAATAGGTAGGACTACCCTTTTCTGTGGCCCGGAATTATCTTCAACCTTCGGAGGTGGCATCAAGTTTGCCACCGAAACTCGAGGGCCAGCCTCATCAGCCTCCGCACATCCCATAGCCTGGATGTGCTCTGGGCGCGTAGCTCCGGGCGCCCGATCTGTAGTTCCTCGGCCACCGGTTCGCTCTAAATACTCCCCTCGCAAAGCTAGTATAGCCTTGCAAGTGTCAGTGTTGTGGCTCCGGTTCTTGCCATAGATGTTGCAGAAGAAAGATTGGCCAGAAGCGAAGGGCCCTACTGCTGGCTTCACGCCAGCCCCCCATCCTTTTCCTTGAGCTTGCTGAAACTTCGGAGCCCTGGGCTCGGAGATGTTCAGCACTTCGCTGCGAAAGTGCATACGACTTCACCGGGATAGCGAAGACGGATGCTCTACAAAAGCAGGCTTCGGGGACCTTGAGGCTTGGACTTTGAGCACCTGGACTTGAGCGACGGCGGTAATTCTTTGGAGCTGGCCTTCTTCAGAGCAAGCGTACTCTTCGAAGTATGTCATGAGCTGGGCCACCGAGGATATGGGCTTCCTATGAAGCTTGTCCAGGAGGCCTGCATTGGTTACCCCTTCGCGAGCGGCGTCCACAACAGACGAAGTGGAGAGGCCTTTTATCTGAGACTTCATGAAGGCGAAGCGCTACGAATATTGTCGCAGTGTCTCCCTCAGTTGCTGCTTCACTTGGAACAGGCTACCGGTCGACAAGGGGGCTACGACGGTCCCTTGAAAGTTATTGGTGAACTTCTTGTGCAGGTGCTCCTACGATCTTACAGAGCCAGGCTTCAAGGACCAAAACCAGCGGAGGGCTATCCCTTCAAGGGCCAGGGGAAAACACTTCACCATGGTATCCCTTTCACCTCCGCTGGCCTCGATAGCGAGGGCGTATGAGCGAGCGAACTAATCAGGGTCCGAGTCCCCAGAGTACTTGGGAAGCTTTGCTGCTTGGAACTTTGAGTGGAAGCGAACCATCTGCAGATCTGGATGCAGCGGTGACCCATCGTTAAAGGAGGCGTTCTGCCTTCGCTCTTAGGGCTCTTAATCACCATGGTCACTCACGGTGACGGCGGCTGGTGCCCTTGGAGGGTCCTCGATAGTGTAGACCTGGCTAGCCGCATTCTGTCTCCACCTCATGACTTCGGCAAGAAGCGAGGCCAGCTCGGAGGCCTGCTCATTCTCAAGGGCTCCGCTTCCCCCGGAGTCCGGCTCCGGATCCTGTGACAGAACATAATCGGTCCGCAGCGCTCTCGAGGGCAGATGCCTCCCTCCTCAGGGTTCCGCACCTCCTGATGGGTCGGACGCAAGCGGTCTGAAGGCAGGGGCTCCGGGCATGAGGTCCAGAGCGAGCTCTCCATCCCTCGAAAGGGCGCCTTCCGCCGGAGGACCGGTGCCTAGCTCCGCAATATCTGGGTGGACAGTTGCGTTGTGAGGGCCAACGGTAAGCTTCGCGGCCCTTGAGGCTGAAGCTACTGCTGGGGGGTATAAGATCGAAACTAGCGACCAGAGAGGGGTGAATGGGCGCAAAACAAAACACAGCGGATAAATTAAAATTCTCAAACTCCTATAACAAACTTGCGAGTGACTTGATGAATTTCAGCGCGAGGCTGTGCAAGAAAAGTCACTCCAGGCAAGTTGATACAAAAACTCCACCAAAATACTGCTCAGCCATCACGACTAAAAACAACCCAAGTACTGATCGGAGTTCATTCACAAGAGAGACAGACGATCATATAAAAGAACAATACGCGTAAAACTATCTCTAAGAAATTAATCGAGTACTTGAAAGAGCCACAGAAGCAACTCAGATCCTCTCAAGCAAATCTTCAAACACTTGACATACACTAGAACACTTGAGAAAATATTACTAGTATAAACTGAAAATCAAGTGCATGTAAACATTTAATCGAACACCTAGAGTGCAGTACTAAACCCTTAGAGACATTTCACCAAACAAGTGGTGTGCAAGAAATGTATACGGCAATCTTGATGGAGAGGATGGCCGGAGAAGGCTCGCCGTCGTCGCCGGTGTGCAGCACGTGCTGCCAGGCC
>KE371682.1:410970-425194 GCA_000418225.1 Zizania latifolia | reverse complement strand
CATCATCTCCTAACAACTCCAGTTGCTCTTCAGTAACAGCCATCAAAGAAGAAAGAGCAAAACTAGGACTTGAGCTGGCGTCAGCAGTGGTCGCAAGGTCCAAAGTCTTAGAACCAGCACCAGTGAGATTTGATCTCAACTGGGTATCGACCTTAGTGGCCTTGAGCTTACTGAAAAGCTCTACGACAGTCAAGGTATCATATCCAGCACTCTCAACAATCGAGGATACCTTGATCTCCTAGACCTTAGGATCTAAAGTATGCAGGATCTTCAGAGCCTGTTCATGGTCTGTCATCAGCTGATCTGTATCAGCCTTGTTGGCCCGAAGCTTGTTAATGATCGACTGAAAATGACCAAACAGCTCCTCAACCTTCTCACCCGGCTTCTGTGTGAAATTCTCATATTTACGTCGGTAGGTTTGATAGAGGCGAGCCTTGACCTGAGCGGTGCCCTCATGATGACAAACTCACCACCAACTCCGTCGAGTCCAGCAATCACCGGCGGGAGCATCAAAGGTGCAATGCTTCCCACTCACTCCGTCGAGGGAGGGCTCAAGCGGCCGATAGGTCCTAGGAGGCCTACACGGTGGACTTTGAAGGTCGTGTCGTGTATCGTACTCCTACGACAAACCTAGTTGCCATTGAGAGGACACTCTCTGCCCTCCCCAACACACCCGAGCTCCAAAGAGCCCGGGCAATAACATAGGCTGCTGCTACCCAACTCGCTGAGGCGGCACCGTCTGCGTGATCGCGATCCATCGACCGCAACGCTACTCCTCGACCATCCAGTCGGTCACGACGCTCCCGACCAAGTGATCGCCAGGGGAGCTCTTTCTCAGGTGATGCCCAGGAAATCATCGACCAGGCACGTGATGCGCGCAACATCATCTCACGCTGCCACGAACGGTGCGAGTGTAGTGAGCTTCTTCGTCGGGAGCGCTTTGATCGAAGCCATGGAACACCAGGGGTTAGCCATCATGAGGACGTTGATTCTCATCACAATGGCTTCCCCGCCTTCACCGAGCGGCTTCACCGGGTGGTATGGCCGAGAGGCTTCCGTCCATCAGGGATCGAGCCCTACGACGGCAAGACTGTTCCCTCCCAGTGGCTGCGGCTGTACTATACGGCCATCGGAGCAGCGGGAGGGGACCATGATGTCATGGCCAACTATCTCTCCGTCATTCTGTCACCAGCTGCCATCAGCTGGCTGGCTAGCCTCCCAGAGAATTCCATCAACTCCTGGGATCAATTGTGCGATGTTTTCATCACCAATTATCAAGGAACCTGGCAAAGTCCGGTCTCTCGACACGACCTACGCCAGATACACCAGAAGAGTGATGAATCCCTCCGAGACTACATTCGTCGCTTCTCCGAGCGGTGGAACACCGTCGCCAGCATCTCTCACGCTGACGTTATGTCTATATTTCAGGATGGACTAAGAAAGCAATCGGAGTTATTTCGCCATCTAGTGATGAATGAGCCAGCGACGCTAGGCGAGATGATCACCACCGCTAAGCAATTTGCCAACGCCGAGGACGCCGAGCGGGAGCAAATGCACCCGACCGCTCGAGAGTCCTGTAGAGACAAGAAGCGCTTGGAGGAATATCGCCAATCGCCGTGGTGTGACAATCACGACAAACCTGAGTCCTCCCGATCGAAAGATCAAAAGAGAAAATCTGAGCATGTCATGGTCGCCAAGGAGAAACCCTGATCTCGGGGACGGGGGAACTTGGTGATGCAGGAGATGCTGGATAAGCCCTGCATTTTCCATCCCAATAGCAATCACACCACTCGCCGATGCTACCAGTTGCAGAACCAAATGGTGAAAGAGGCAGAAGAAAATCCTCGGCAAGATAAGCGTCGTCGAGATGATAAAAAGAAGAAGACTCGCCGGGAAGACAAAGACGTCGACCCCCAGCTGAAAACGACTTCCAAGAGCCCACTCGGATGGTCTCGCGATGGAGCGATTGCAGTGGAGTCCATGCGCCAGCAAAAGCTACTCACCCGTCGTGTGAACACCATCAGCGACAGGGTGATCGAGCGCTTGCGATGGTCAGAGATCTCGATCACCTTCAACCAGGACGACCAGTGGACGGACGTCCCCAAGCTAGGTCGGTTCCCACTAGTGGTCGACCCAGTGATTCTGAAGGTGCGCCTTAAGAGGGTGCTAATTGATGGTGACATTCGGCACTTGAGACAATTTTAGGACCGAGCATGTCAAATTTTATGTTGCTAACTTCGAGACTGCCTACCACGCCGTGCTGGGTAGGCCCTCTCTCGCTAAGTTCATGGCGGTGCCCCACTACACGTACCTAGTCCTCAAAATTCCAGGGCCGTCGGGAGCTTTTTCCATCAAGGGAGACGTCGCCACCTCCCACGCCTGTGAGCAGGAGAGCCTCGCCTTGGACGAGACCATCTAGGCGGCAAAGACCACATCGACCGTCGATCTCACCATCTCGACCTCCGCGCCATCAACATCGGGCATGTCTCCATCGCCTGCTAAGTACAAGAGTATTCAGCTCTCCAACGTCGACCCCTCCAAGACAGCGCTAGATCCTAAATAGGAAAGCGCGCTCGTCAGCTTCCTCCACGCCAACATCGACATTTTTGCCTGGCAATCCTCCGACATGCCAGGCGTACCATGGGAGCTGATCGGGCATGAACTTCATGTCTTTCTGACCACAAAGCTGGTCAAGCAGAAGATACGCCGGTTCATCCAAGAACTCAAAGAGGCCATCAAGGAGGAGGTTACCCGGCTGCTAGCAGCTGGGTTCATTAAAGAGATGTGTCATCCCGACTGGTTAGCCAACCCAGTCCTTGTAAAAATGAAAAATGAGAAATGGAGAATGTGCATTGACTACACCGATCTCAAAAAGCGATGTCCAAAAGACCCTTTCCCGCTGCTGCACATTGATCAAGTGGTGGACTCCACAGCCAGCTGTTCCCTTCTTTGCTTCCTGGATTGTTATTCGGGTTATCATCAAATCAGCCTGAAGGAAGAAGATCAAGAGAAGGCATCGTTCATCACTCCATTCGGTGCCTATTGTTATACATCAATGCCCTTTGGGCTCAAGAATACGGGGCTACATACCAACGCGCCATACAACATTGTCTCACCGACCAGATTGGACGCAACGTGGAAGCTTATGTGGACGATGTCGTCATCAAGTTAAGGCATCCGGAAGATTTAATTCCCGACATCCAAGAGACGGTAGACAATCTCCGCAAATTCTGATAGAGGCTCAACCCGGACAAATGCGTGTTCGGAGTGCTGACTAGGAAGCTGCTCGGGTTTTGTCAATAGTCAAGGAATCGAGGCAAATCCAGAGAAGATTTCGGTGATCATCCACATGGCTAAGCCGACTAGCGTGAAAAACATTCAGCACCTCACGGGTTGCATGACGGCACTCGGGCATTTCATCTCCCGACTAGGCGAGCAAGGAATGCCATTCTTCAAATTATTGAAAAAAGAGGGCAATTTTAATTGGACTCCGAAAGCAGACCAGGCGTTCGAGGTTATAACTGCTGCTTATTAGTTCACAATACGATAGGATGCTTTGAATGTTTTGGGCTGCTTGGAACCTGCGAGTACGTATCGAGGCGTCAGCTTGAAGTACGCTGCAACCCTTGTTTTTGTTCGAAGCGTTGCCTTAGTAAAATATCTAGTGACCTCAAAAGCCTAAATCTAGTTTCACTCAAACGCATATACTTCGTACTACTTTCCTCAAATGTATGTATTGTGAGCATGTGCTAAACTTTGGGCTGCAACATGCTGATTTGAGGCTATTATCGCTATTATCATTTCCTTGGAAACGAGGTGATGGTTCGAATTTTTGTAATAGACGAAGCACTGCCTTGAATTTTTGTGAAGGATGAAGCGATGCTTCGAATTCTTATAAGAGACGAAGCAATGCTTCGAATTTAGGGTTGCTTGAAACCCGAAGGCACATCTTGGGGTATTGGCTTGAGGTACGGTAGCCCCTATTATATTGCTTCGGGCCTGGGGGCGCTGCGAAGTAATAAAGGTGGAGTGGATCACACCGATATTTTTTAGGTTGTGAAGCAATGCATCGAACCAAAGGGTGCTTGGGACCCGGAGACACGTATGTCTCTGTTTATATTGCTTCAAGCCTGGGGGCGCTATGAAGCAATAAAGGTGGAGTGGATCACACCGATATTTTTTAGGAAGCAAAGCAATGCTTCGAACCAAGGGGCGCTTGGGACCCGAAGACATGTATGTCTCTGTTTATATTGCTTCGGGCCCATGGATGCTGTGAAGCAATAAAGATAGAGCGGATCACACCGATATTTGTTAGGAAGCGAAGCAATGCTTCGAACCAAGGGACGCTTGGGACCCAGAGACACGTATGTCTCTGTTTATATTAATTCGGGCCCAGGGACACTGTGAAGCAATAAAGGTGGAGCGGATCACACCGATATTTTTTAGAAAGCGAAGCAATGCTTCGAACCAAGGGGCGCTTAGGACCCGAAGACACGTATGTGTTTGTTTATATTGCTTTGGGCCCGAGAGCGCTGTGAAGCAATAATGGTGGAGTGGATCACACTAATATTTTTTAGAAAGCGAAGCAATGCTTTGAACCAAGGGGCGCTTGGGACTCGGAGACACGTATGTCTCTGTTTATATTGTTTTGGGCCTGGGGGCGCTGTGATGCAATAAAGGTGAAACAGATCACATCAATATTTTTTAGGAAGCGAAGCAATGCTTCGAACCAAGGCGCGCTTAGGACCCGAAGACACGTATGTCTTTGTTTATATTGCTTTAGGCCCGAGGACGCTGTGAAGCAATAAAGGTGGAGCGGATCACACCGAAGTGTTGTGTATTCATAAGCGTGTTGACTTTATTTGCCTCGTGCTGAGCTGAGTGTTCGGGTAGCGGTACGGAAATGCATTGTACGGGGTTGTCGAAACTATAAAAGTACAACGATGCGTTTCTTACTAGGTTAAAATTATCCGGAGCCAGTATATATGCGAAGTCTCTCCCTAGAGGGATGTTAATTATCTTTGACTGCAGCAAGCCCTGCCTCACCAGGCGTTTTGCTCGAAGCTGTGTTGCAAGGCATTTTATCTAGGGCCCTCGAAGATGTTCTCTAGGGGGGCGGAGGCTCTAGCAGTCTGAAGGCCTTGGGCCGAAGGGAGGACTGCGGTGGGCCTCGTAGCCTCTGGAGCGCCTCAGGCTGAAGGGAGGATTGTGGTGGGCCCTGTAGCCCCTAGAGCGCCTCACGCCAAAGGGAGGACTGCGGTGGCCCACAGCCCCTGGAGCACCTCAGGTCGAAGGGAGGGCTGCGGTGGGCCCCGCAGCCTCCTGGGACGCCTCAAGCCGATCGGAGGACTGCGGTGGGCCCCGCAGCCTCTAGAGTGCCTCAGGCCAAAGAAAGGACTGTGGTGGGCCCCGCAACCCCCTAGGATGCCTTAGGCCGAAGGGCTTTCCAGGTTCGTGGGGTCTTCCAGGCCTAGAGCGCTGGCTTTGGCTGAAGGATCTCCAAAACGTGGCATGGCTTTTGGGATCCAAGGGGATCCATGAGGGGCCGCGCCCTTGCTTTTCTTTGGAGGTATACTTTGAAGTTGATTGTGTAGGTTGTGGTAGAGAGACTAATTTAGAACTAGGCTCCCCATGGACGACGCCAACTATTGGCGTAATTAATAATTACGCGATAGGTTTAACTAGCCTCGAAGGACGTGTGTTTATGCAAGGTGTTTGAGTCTGGTTCAGGCCTCTGAATGTCGGATAATAGCCCTATCTCCAGTGAATTGTATGAGATGTGAATAACAAGTATTCCTCTCCCCTACTCTTGCAAAGAGGAGGGTATTTATAGGCACAGTATAAACAGGATGTTACCGGACTACCCTCTATTTACAACTGACTATAATAGTGATATACAGAGGATTACATAGCGGTAACATGGTAAAATGCCGTATGAACACCGTAAAGTAAATGTATGGTCAGAGGAGACTGGAGCCTCTAGTTTTGGCCCTTACTCCGGAGTGGCTTCAGGGCCTTCGAGCCTGTCTAGCGGAGCGTGGTTCGAAGGCTCCATAGCTCGAGGGGGATCCAAAGCAATCTTCTAGTCAAAGTTCAGAGGGCCCTGAAGGGGGCTTTGACGTTCGATGTCTCTTGATCAACTCTTAGTCAACCTTAAGTACAGCGGGAGTTATTTCCCCCAACATTTTGCTATTTCTTTAATTATTAAATCTTTTTCTTTTTTTTCTTATGTGAAAAGACATTGCTACCCTTCCTTCCTGTGTTACTTCTATCCAGATCATTTCTCCCATGATGCTTCAATTCCAGGCACACTAGGCACCCTTGCCACTGCTTGTTTCTACCAGACACTCACAAGTAGATAAATCCATGCTAATGAAGGACGAGCTGAGGATGAAACATGCATGCATGACTGTAATTAAATTGAGCAGGAGCCAGGTGACACATGCAGCGGCGGCGGCGACGGTGCCAGGCAGTGTCTGGAATTGAAGAGTCGATGGGAGGAATGATCTGGATGGAGGCAATACAAGAAGGAAGGGTAGTAACGTCTTTTCACCTAGGGAAAAGAGAAAACGATTTAATAATTGAAGAAATGAAAAAGATTAAACATGTCAAACTTTAGCATGGCATTTAATCGCATCAAAACTTTTGAGTGGAAAATTATGCAAGCCTAAAGTTTATAGTAGCAAATTATCAATTATTCTTTTTTCACATTCATCGTCATTTATTACATTTGCAATGCTAGGTTCTCCGCAAATTTGTTTGTTAAAATTAATCAAACTATTTTACTAATCGATTTATTTATCTCCCATATCAGGCGGTGTTTTCCTTGACTTCTCGGTTGATGGATTCCCCATAATGGATATTGAGCCTACTGATACGCCATAGATGAAGTGGCTAGCTTTTTTCGGACTATATCTAGAATTAAAGTCTTTAGGTCATCATAGCTAGATAGTAGAGATAGAATTTTTGTAAGCTCCAGAATAGCAAATTTTGCAGATACATTATTTCAATATTCATTAAAGCATTTATTTATGCTTGTTGCTATCTTCCTTGCACATGTGATTAATTAATGCTTTATTTTAGAATTTTCGTGTGTTATCCATGATAGAGGAAGTGTATATTGTGGATAACAGAACCACAAACACTATCTTAAGAGAGAAACAATATTTTCAAACCATTAGAAGAAATATTAGGAAATTATGACCATCGCTGATAGCAATAACTACATTGTGGGCTCTGGAAAGGCCACAATCATATTACCAATGGGAACAATTTACATATTGAAGAAGCATTGTTGCACCCTGATTCCACAAGAAATCTCTTAAGCTTCAAAGACATCCATGCTAATTGTTTCCATGTATAAATCGGTGAAGAAGATGGTAGAGTATATCTACTAATCACTAAGTATGACAGTAAAGTAAGAACACTATAAAAACTTTCCTCCATGAGTAGTGGGATATACTACACTCACATTAGAACACCCAAAGTGTTTACTACTTTGAAGACTATTTTTCGTAAAGCAAAATTGTTCTCTCTTTGGTACGATAGATTAGGTCACCCTGACCTTAAAATGATGAGAAGCGTAATTACTAACACACAAGATCATAACATAAAGTGAAAAATTTCCTGAATCAAGAAGATTTTATGTGCCCAGCATGTACCTCTGGAATATTAATAATAAGATCGTTTGCCTGGATGATATAGAATGAAATCCCTGTATTCCTAGACTAGATCCATGGGGTATCTATGGTCCTATTTAGCCACTAACCGACCCTTTCAGATACTTCATAATATTAATAGACACATCCTCGAAGTGGTCGCGTGTATGTCTATTATCCACTAGAAATCATGCTTTTGCAAAATTGATCTCGTAGATGATATAAATCAGGAACACATTTCCTAACCATCGAGTGAAGTCCATCGGAATAGACAATGCGGGATAATTCACTTCCGAAGTGTTCGATGAATTTTTCACTGGCATGGGAATTAAAGTTGAACGTTCTGTACCACATGTCCACACTCAAAATAGGCTGACCAAAGTGCTTATCAAAATAATAAAATTTATTGCTAGACCTCTATTACAACATAGTAATTTGTCGGCTACATATTGGGGACACATAGTCCTCCATGCAATAGCTCTCATCAATTTTAGGCCATCTGCATACAACATCTACTCACCTATGCAATTAGCGCAAGGGGTAATTTCGAATATTTCTCACTTGCGTAAATTTGGTTGCATGGTTTATGTTCCAATCCCACCGCCACAACGAACTGCCATGGAACCATTGCGACAGTCTGGGATTTATGTCGGTTATGAGACTTCATCCTCAATCCGATATTTAGAACCCATGATGAGAAATTTGCATACGACTCATTTCGTTGATTGCATTTTTGATGAAAATAATTTTCTAATATTTGGGGAGAAATGAACAATTGGATGAAAATTGTCAGAAACTTATTTGGTAGGCCGAAGGAATTGAGGCACATGACCCTCACATTAATGAAGCAAATGACAAAGTACAACTGAACGTTGAATGACAAAAGATCATGACCTTAAGCCCGCATCGCTCATTGAATGACAAAAGAGGTCTGATTGGAAAGAAATAACAACTGAACGTTTATCCTTGAACAAAAGAGAAATGTTGGGGCTTGTATGCCACACAACTCCCCACATCCACCTTGTAGGATACAAGTGGGTCTTTATTCGTAAGAGGAATGAACGAAATGAAATTGTGAGGTACAACATTCCATTGGTTGCCCAAGGTTTCACCAACGACTAGGAGTTGATTATGAAGAAACCTATTCCTCGGTAATGGGTGGAGTTGTCTTTAGATTTTTGATCTCAATAGCAGTCAACTTGAAGTTCAAAATGAAATTGATGATTATAGTGATCGTATATCTATATGGAAACCTAGATTCTAAAATTTATATGAAGATACCTGAAGAATACCATTGCCAAACTAGGACAGAAGGAACATACACTTTTATAGCGTACAATTGAAGAAGTCACTATTTAGGATAAAACAATTAGGTAAGATGTGGTACAATCGCTTAAGTGAATTTCTCGGAAAGCAAGGCTACACATAATGAGGATTGTCCATGCATATTTATACGAAGATCTCAGAATCAATTCTATATAATATCTGTATATGTAGATGATCTAAATATCATCGGGACTTAAGAAGAAATTAAGAAAGAAACTTGTACTTGAAGTCTAAGTTTAAAATAAAAGACTTAGGTAGAACTAAGTTCTGTCTTGGCTTGCAGCTAGAGCATATGACTAATGTAATCCTAGTACATCTGTCCACATATACTCAGAAAGTATTGGAAAAGTTTAGTTTTGAAAAGTTATTTCCTTCTAAAATCTATATGGTTGGAAGGTCATTGTAAGCAGACCAAGATCTATATAGACCTAGAGAAGAAGGGGAGGAAATCTTGAAACTAGAATCCCCGTACTTGAGTGTTATAGATGCGCTAATGTATCTGGTCAACTGCACTAGTCCGAATATTACGTTTACAGTAAACTTACTAGCATCATACAACATAGAACCTAGCAAACATCATTGGAAGGGCATCAAGAAGATCCCACGCTACTTGCAAGGAAGTAAGGATCTATGCCTATTTTATAGAAAGAATCAGGACCTAAGTTTGTTCGGATATGTAGATGTTGGGTACCTATCAAACCCACATACTAGCAAATCTTAGTCTGGCTATGTTTTCTATGTGGTGGAACTATAATATCCTAAAAATCGTCAAAACAATATCTTGTATCGATTCCGATGAACCACTAAAAAATAATAGCTTTGTATGAAGCCTTACGAAAATGTGTGTGGCTTAGAAGAATGATTTATCACATCTAGTAGTCATATGAGGATTGAATCATGTTAACACCCCTGCCATTATCTATGAAGATAATGCAGCTTGCGTTGCACAAGTGATTACAAGTCGGCCGACTAATCGTGACTAATCACGATTAGTCGGCCTGATCAGAATTTTTCTAGCGATCAGCATGTTGGGCGTGACTAGAACGATAAGTTTTCTGATCGATCGACTAATCATAACTAATCACGATTAGTCATCTGACTAACCGGTGGCCGACTAGTTGAGGTTAGCAGATCTGAGAATTTGGCCCGAAAACTGAATAAACCCTAGCAGCAAAACAAAAGAATCATCTTCCAGCTCCAGCCGCCACCCTTTTAGCTGTTCCAGCCGCAGCTTGCACGATAGAATAAAACCTGGAACATCTAGCGCCAAACCTTGCCAGCGTCGCCGCCTCCCTCCAGGCGGGTTCCAGCGCCGAGCCTTGCCAGGGCCACCGCTCTCCGCCAATCCTCCAGCCCTCCCTCTCGGCGGCGGCGACCTCTCCACCTGCCTGAAGTCGTCCGTGACCTGCTCGGCTAGATCTTCTTAAAGATGAGACCTCAAACTGTGCTTTTCTGCCTGGCTATAGCCCCTTGCCATGTATATAACTGCCATGTATAACTTTAGCTCTTGCCATGTATATGGCTACCATGTATAGCTTTAGCATCTGCCATGTATATGGCTGCCATGTATAGCTTCAGCACCTACCATGTATATGGCTGCCATGTATAGCTTCAGCACCTGCCATGTATATGGCTTCCATGTATAGCTTTAGCTCATGCCGCATATATGGTTTCATGTATAGCTTCAGCACCTGCCATATATATGGCTGCCATATATATGGATGGTTGTGTCGATGAATCAACGACTAATCTACGATTAGTCGCGACTAGTCGATTAGTCAGAGCCTGTATGACTAGTGTCGACTAGACAATTTGAAATCATTGACCGCCATTGCTTTTGGCTAGGAGTACCGTCGCTGCCTTTGGCCTAGATCTGCTCGCCGCCGCCGCCCTCCACTACCGCTCGCCACATGATGGTGTGGCATCGCTGTGGCTAATTGCAAAATACGGCCACAGCGATATATCGACACCACAACAACTATGAATTATACACCTTTCTGTATCTTCCTATTATGGCACTGACCTTGTAGTTTCTTTTTAAGATAGCACTTGGAAAACAGTGCAATATGTTCATTTATGTGGTGCATATTATACTTCTGGTTTTCTTGAGTTAAAAGCATGGGTAAAAGTTCATATCATAACAATATCCACTCCATCCATTAGAATATCCTTCATGGTAACCATATATGCTAATAGAAAGAAATGCATACTGACCAAATGGCTAATTTATAACTGGTTGTGAGTATAGGACACTACAAGACTTGGTATATCTTTATAACTTTTTGGCGGGTGGTGCATGACACTTTTGCAGATTGAAAACTGGAAGTCACAATTTATACTTGATGGTGTCCCCTACTTCACTTTCAGATTATTTACTTGATGTTAATTGGATTTATGTATTTGCCAAGTTGGAAGCACCAGTTAGACTACCTTCACGGAGGTGTGACTATGGAAAATTTTGTATGCATCCTGCCCTAGAGTAACTCGTTCCTTGATTATGATTACCAGTAATTCAGTTACCCTTATGGTAATGCTCTCTTCTTGATGGAAACGTGAAATGAGTGCATAAACCTTACAATGGTTGGACTGGCTAAAGGATCGACTGGTACACTTTGCCTGACTTTGGAACAGAATCCAATTGATATTCAGCATATTTGTGTTAATTATGATTTGCAGATTGTTAGCAATGTTGGCAGGTTTGATCCGGGGTAATCACACGATAGAAGGCTATTGAGACGCTGGCAGACAGAAGGTATTCAGAAGTGTGTTATTGGCTGAGAATCTCCTTGGCAAGTTCTGTTCATGTGCTCAGCAATTTGCAGGCTTAGTCATGCATGGGCGTCCTGAGCCTCCTCCATATGCATCACTGCATCAGAGATGGTTGCACAGATAGTTAATGGCGTCTGCTGCTGCAACTCTTGTTGACCATTTCAGTAACATCAGACATCCCCAGAGATCACTGCATCAGTGGTCGTCTCAAACTTCTAGTACTCCACTGGTGCAAGCAGCTCAATTCATTCACCGAGTCTATCATGATGTTACTTCAACAGTTGCATCTGCGCAGCAGGGCCAGCAGAATTACGCCCATTTTCTTCGGTTGTCATTTATTTTGACATTGGGTGTGATTGCTATGTACTTTTATCAATTGGTGATGGGTAGCGAGGGCTCAATGTGAGCCGCGCTTTACATATGTGCTGCCCCACGTTTGTGCGGTTACGGAGCATGTGGATACCAGCTAACTCGGAAGCAGAACATTACAGTGCCGGTGAGTTTCCTGTTTCTTTGATGCCTCTGTTTCGGAATGGATCAGCTGATTAATGCCTGGCCATTTGTATCTGTCTGTGGTGGAGTCCCTGCAACCTTGGATCACGTCTCGTGAGTTTCGCTCAGCTGCACTTTTATAAGAGGTTTGCTTCTGACACACATACTGACTCTTTGTTCGCTTTCCATGGTCACGTACAGTTCCCGCTGTCAGTTACGTAAGGTCCTTGTGAATTAGTTTCCTGTCTATATGCTACTCTTTTTTAGATGGATCTGCCGCTGCGTCTCGTGGCTATTTGATTCTGTTTGGACTTAGTGTATCGTTGAGAGGTAGATTTTGAAGTATACGTGGATTTGTGATAGAGCGATTCCATTAAGCTTAGACCTTGTTTGGTAAGGCTTTAGATCTTAAATACTGAATCCTAGATCTGAAACTATAAGAATTTAGATCCAATGAATCTAGAGTTATGTGAAAAAGTATTTGGTTAGATGATTAACTCTAGAGATCCTAAAAGAGTATGTTAGAGAAAAATTGACAACTATGTCTATTTAAAACTTATGTATATGTATTATTTCAAACATAAATTCTACAATTTGTGAACCAATAATAGAATTTATGGTAGAAATTTGACAATTGTTTTTTGCAAAACAATTGTTAATGAACAATACTCATTGATGCAAAACAATAGTTGATAAACAATATTCATCCATAAAATTTACTCATAAATGAAATAAACAGTACACGATAGTGAGTAAATAGATTTTGAAATTGTTGTTTATTTCAAAGAAAATTGAAAAAAGAATGGGGCAAAAAAATTCTAGGGTTTCTCCATGAATTTCTCCCCTTTTCTCTGTCATCCGTTGGCTTGCCTGCCACCGCTCGCCGCTCGCCGAGTGCAGTCCGTCGCACGTAGTTCGCCGCCCTCGCTCACCGCGCACAGTCCGCCGCCTGCCGTCTGCTGCCCTCACCTGCTGCCTGCTGTCCGCCGCCCTCGCTCGCCGCGTGCAGCCCGTTGCCTGTCGTGTGCTGCCCACTGCATGTCGCGCTGCTCACTGGGCAAAATAGGCTGCGTGAGAGGGGGTGCGGAATGGGGTAGCACAGTGACATTTTGTAGATAATTTATCACAAGATCAAAGGGTACTTGTGAAAAATAGGTGGATATAGAGCTGTGCAGAGCGACCGAGAGGTTGCTGACCCTGCTGATTCATTTTGCTAGAGTGCCTTGACCTGCTCTAGCTTAGTTTGTGGTGGATCTAGACTGTTTGGTTGGGCTCTAGCTCCACTGGTTCTGAATCTAGGAGCTAGAGCCTTGCCAAACACCCCCTTAACAATAGAAAATGTTGATTTCATATCTCAATTAAGAGCAGATATTATAAGCTCATATGGACTGGTAAAAGGACTAAACAGTACAAATCGTGAAATTGTGGAATTTGGTAATGAGTAACTTTTACTTTGACAAAAAGTTGTTGTGGTTGAAAAAGCTAGTTGAAAGCTTTTTAATTGGAAAGTTGATTGAAAAAAGTTGAAACAACCACATCTTTAGAGTAGCGCATTGGTCCCCTTTGCCTTTGTTTCTCTGTCGGGCCCATTATCTTCAAATATTTTCCATCGTTTCCATCATAGGCCACTATGGGGGATAGCCCCCTCGGGTAGGCCACGTGACGGTTTCCTGGCCACGTAGCGCGCAGGCAGGTGGCCACGCGGCACGACCCTGGGCGCAACGCCAGGCGGGAGACCCACAGCACGCATGCAGCACGCCCCTAGGCGCAACGCCAGGCGGGGGACCCACAGCACGCACGCGCACGAGCGCCAGCAGGAGTCAGACTCAGCCGAAGGATGTATGAACGCATTAAATGCGACTAGACTGAAAGCGGACAGGAGGCAATCCGGGCGCGTCAGAAGATCACCCGTCGGGCGGCGTCAGCACAGAGGGCAGGTAGGGAGTTGGCAGCACGCCGCGTCCCATCTGGGCGTGCCA
>KE371682.1:381064-410960 GCA_000418225.1 Zizania latifolia | reverse complement strand
GCAGCACGCCGCGTCCCATCTGGGCGTGCCATGTCCTATCGGCGTGCTGCCCCGTAGACGTTTAGCTGTTGTACAATAGGTTGCACCCAACAAGGGTATAAATAGCAGGACGTTCGCCTTAGAACGGACGGTTTTTCCTTCAGAAGAAAAGAGGCTCCTTCAGAGTGAGGACGGCTTCTTCAAGTTGTAACACACACACCTTTCACTACTCTCTGAGCCCTAGCTCGTGTAATCCGATACTGTAAAATCCATTCCCGACTAGTAAGCACCCCATCAAAACCCAGTGGACGTATGCCTATTACCCTATCGGGGGGCCGAACCACTCTAAACCCTCGAGTCAACTCCGGCCAATTCTATTCATACGAGCTGTGCAACCATCGGGTTTTGAGTGCAGCGCTTCCCTGCCATCACAAATCACCCCCTCGGACCACCCCCGAGGAGGATTGTCCGACCACCCATCGACAGCCACCATGTTTTCCTTTAGTGTCATCTCGTATTTTCGACCAAACCCGTTAGGTCATTTTAGTTTAATGCTGCTCCTAACAGAACCTCTTGCCATGCAAGGTGGTAGCAGACCTAGCGGTTCATCGAAAACTATCATGGCTCCAGATTTCCAAAACTATCACAAATTCGCAGTATCCATCCAAAAAAGGAACTATTATCGCAGTATCTTGACCGAATTGTGACCACGGTTGACGGTTGTCACTTGCCTGTCCTTTATTTGCGCTGCTTTTTGTACAGTTCAGGTTTTTGTCTGCTAGTAAATGTCACGGTAAAACTATGTGGTACACATGCTAGCGAATCGTAGTGAATGAGTTGTTGGCTCGCCGATCTAATCAGGAGCGGTCAACATTGAAGGCTACGATTGTTTCTCGGTCGTTAAAATTTAGCCCCGTCATATCGAATATTTATGTACTAATTTGAAATATTAAACATAGATTAATTATAAAGCTAAGTACATAAATGAGAGCTAATTCGTGAGACGAATCTATTAAACCTAATTAGTTTATGATTTGTCAATATGGTGCTACAGTAAACATGCGCTAATGATGGATTAATTAGGCTTAATAGATTCATCTCGCGAATTAGCCCATGGCTTCTGCAATTAGTTTTATAATTAGCTCATGTTTAATCCTTTTAATTAGCATCCGAACATCTGATGTGACAAGGGCTAAACTTTAGCCCAAGGATCCAAACACCTCTGAAGTCATCCTCATCGTTGGTGGTCAATATCATCTGCAGATTCTATAGGGCACTGTATCTAGATTTAAAATTCTGAATTCTAATTTCTAATGGCTAAAATGGTAAGGCTTTGATTCTAGAACTGTACCAAATGATCTTAAAACCTGTGATGTTTCATGATGGCAACAATGTGAATCTGTCGTTGAGAGTATAGGACTGGGATAAGCTCCTACATATGCTACAGGGAAGCCAGCTAGAAAGCCTGTCCCCAGTGGCAAATCTGGATCCTCTTATTTGCCAAATTGTCAGAAAATCCAGTGGCCTTATGAAGCGGACAAAGTTGCGTCGGGCTAGCCCTTGTTCCGCATGTGATTGCGAAGGCTTCTCTTCGGCCAGCTAGTTTTGAGATGCAGTTGGCAGTCAGAAAGGATCCGAGTGACTGTTTAGAATTGGGATAAGTCTATTTTACTATATTTATCTATTATCTCATTCTATATTTTAATTCAGAAAAAAATCTATTTAATACCCTAAATATATATCATAGGTACATATTCCTTTAAACTATAAAACTAGATTCCGGAGATAATTTCTTCGGTATAGAACGACTGAAGATTAAGAATTCGGTTTTGTACCTTATGAGAATATGTGTCTACGGTTTACGGAAATATATTTGGAGGGTTAAGTATATATTTTTATTTTAATCTTGAACCCTAAATCATAAACAAGACAAAATTGGTGGAGGATCCGCAGAGGGTTGTGGCAGCCGGAAGCAAGGAAGAGGGAGATGAGAGGGCTACTACTTTTATGTAATTTTTTGCAGTTTAACTGTTTGTCAGTCATCTAAAATTTTTTATTTTTCAATCACATCAACTTGCACAGAAATATTCTACTAAACTTGCACGATGTAAACAAGATTTTCTCTTCGTGCTAGAATCATTTTAGAGTTTAAAATTTATTTTAAATATAGCAATCTAGCACTTATAAAAGATAATTTTATCTTTGAAATATTCATACTATCCATGAACATGATTATTCATTATTTCACTCATCTGAAGAGGATAATGTAGTTTTTTTTAATTATCTTCTTAATACATATGCCGATGTTTAAAACTTGCTACCTCGGGAACCACAACTTCAGCAACAATATGGTCTAGTTTTTATTCTAGTTTATTATTTAGTTAATAGATTAACTTACATGTGTTGTTATACTTCATAAATCATAAGGTGAGGAGTATAGTTTTGAATTTCAATTTAGAACCTTCTTGCTTTAAAAGAAAAGGAGGCATGTGAGTTGTTGGATGTTAATATATTGAGTTTTAAAAAATAAGACACTTTATTAGTAGACAATCCTATTTTTTGTGATGCTAACTATGCTCTACTATATCACACAAAAATTGTCTTGAAAGTGTTGCCACGTATATATACGCTACGTAGCTGGAAACTACCATTGAGGCGGGGTTGAGGGTAATTTGCGTGCTTTCCATGTCGACGGCATATTTCATTCGCTTCAATAATTTAAGTTTACATATGAAAATAACCAAAAGTATGTGTATACCTAATCAAGTCTATTAGATTGAATTTGTTGTTATTATTATTATTTCTATTTGTAACAGTTCTATAGATAAAACTGCCAACCAAAACGATGAAAAAATGTAACGTAATATTCAAAATTATGCTCTAGAATTTAAATTTAGCTTTGCTGAAGCTTCTAAGGAGAAGCGGAAACAATCAACCCTTGTTAGATTAGGCCAGGTATAGCGTTTTAGGAAGTAACTGAGATTATTATCTCTCTTCCTTACCGATGAGTGCATTATGTATTCCTCTCTCTAAAAAAGGAAAATAAAGCTCGTAGTCCTGCACGTGATAACATGTTGGCGAAGAGATTACCCATTTGATATGACTCGGGATTTTGATTACGCTGAATCTAATTTTTTATTTCTTTCTAGAAGTGGTTTTACGGTGAATCAAATTAAGTTATTAAATTATTTGACTGACTAGATTCTAATTCTTATCAGAGAGGATAATGATATGAAATGACTACTATATCCCTATCTTTCGTTGCATTATATATGTGATGTCTTATATTGTATAATTTGAAACTACATAAATAGAAATAAATATATAATATAAATTATGAATCATATTACCTACATTGTATGATGTACTAGTATACTTTAATCATATATATACTTCTATGGGTATTTTTAATTTTGTTAACCTGATTCTTGTGGTAAAAACGAATGAATTATACTAAATTTTAGTACGAAACACTTCTATTTTTATTTGTTTGATAGAAGTTATAGGCATTCTCTAAAATCAGCCCAAAAATCCAATCAGAACATTCTTCTGACTTTACTCCAACCCGAAAACACTGGCAATATATGAGTGTGTCCTAGAGTTTCCCGGACAGAGTAGAAAGTAGAAACATAGCAGTAGATAGGGATGACAATTATACCCGTATACTAGTTTACCCGTGAGTAAAAACCCTATTAAAGTGGGGTATGTTCTAAATTTTATAGCCGCGGGTATTTAAACGGATCAAAACTTGTACCTAATGGGTAAACGGGTACGGGTATGGGTATTAACTACCCATACCTGCTTTACCCATTTAGCATAGTATATAAACTATTCCAAAAGCAAAATCCTAGTTTCACACCTCTCCCTGCTCCAGCCACCATCCTCAATCCCAATCCCTCCCTCTACCGCACAGCTCCCTGCTCCTCCTATGCACCCCACGACGCGCCACCACTGGCAGCCCACCTCTCGCACAGCCGGCCCCCGGCCTTTCGTCGTTCCCGCACCGCCCCCCGTGCCGGCGACCATGTGGCCTCCCACGCCCGCCCCCCCCCCGACGGCGGCGGCATCCTGCGCCCCCCTGGCGCTGGCGGCATCCCGCACTCTGCTCCCCCCTTAGCGCCGGCAGCCTCCCGCTCCGCTCCCCCCATTGCCGATGGCCTCCCGCTTCGCTCTCCTCGGCAATGGTGGCTGCACACCCTCTAATCTCTATGCCACGCCGGCCTCCCACGTCCCCTTCCTTGGTGCTGGCGGCCTCCCGCGCACCCCCTCTCTCGTGGTGCCAGCGGCCTTCCGCGCTGCCTCTCCAGCGCTACCGGCCTCCTGCGTCGACCCAACATGCAGCCATTTTTCCGCGTCGTCTCCTACGTCGACCACACCTTTGCTCCGTCCAGATCTGGTGGGTACACGGGTATATCCGCGGGTATACGGCGCCCACTGGTGGTGGGTATGGTCATGGGTTTGTATCCATCGTGGGTAATAGGTACGGATACAAAAGTCTAGGTTTATTTCGTAGATATAGATATGAATATACAGTACCATAATCTGTAGTGTCCCACTGCCATCCCTAGCAGTAGAGCACAAGAGAAAGGCCATCTACAGCTAGTGTTGTAGGTAGCCCTGGCACTAGCACCAGCAGCGTTGGCCTCTGCCCTCACCAACCGTGTGCAAACGAAACGGCAGTGCCTGGCATGAGGTGGCACTTCGATCCGACCCGGTGGCATCAATCCAACGAAGGCGGAACATCCAAACGTGCTTACGTGCTGCAACCTGCAGGCTGCAGGGACCAACTTTTCGTGCGCCGTCGGGTTCCATCCTGCTCCGCCATTTGCACGACGTTATCATACCACTTCAGAATTATTCTGGTCCCCATGAAAAAAAAACACCTCGATCTTTCTATCGCTGGCCGGTAATGGCTCAGCCGAAAGCAAAGCATACATGCATCAACGTTGACATCCCACGCTGATCCGTTTGTGCCCCCTAGATGATTCCTGATGATTAGCTCTCCCTGTGCCGGACCAAGTAGCCAAATCTACACTCACAGATCGGAACAAATGCAAGGACGTTTTGATTAATTTGACGCCTAAAAATGCGCTGCCACGCAAGGATGCTCCCGTAGAAAATGTTGGCCACGATACAGGTACATAGTATTGTCACTTCACCAGTAAGATTTTCAAAGAAAAGAAGATACATTTTCTGTTGCTAGCAAATTTCCTGAGGCCAGTGAGGCGCCAACGGGCCGGCCGGGACCAACCAACGCAGCCATGCCGCGCGCGCACAAGCGCCGACGCATGCAGCAGCGGGAAGCGCACCGCGAGCAGTTCGCGTCCGCGCGCGCCCAGGCGCCGCCGCCGCCGCCGCTCCCCCCGCGCGCGCATGGACGGCGATAGCGCGGGCTCTCGCCTCTGGCCGGGCCCCTCCTCTCGCCAAGCTCCTACTGTTACTACTAGCTAGCTAGCTAGCTAGCGTCTGCCACGATTGGACAAGTCCCGGTACGTCTCGCCGCGAACAGGAGGCCCGGAGCGCCCACCAGATCGCATCGTCCAGAAAGAAAAGTATCAACAAGTTGCCGTTCCCCGGTGCCCCCCGTGCACACGCAACGCTAGCTTGCATGCTCATGCAAAAGCCCTTGCTGACCCTAGAGGCCCCATCGCCTTTCATTCTCTCGAGCATATATATATATATAGCTGCATGCTCCTACCTAGCGTGTCACGTACAGTTCTCCCTTGGAAATGCCCGGTCCAACTCAACTACTTGCCCGTACGTTAGTTACCACACTAAATCATACCGTGCAAATAATAATAGTAGAAGTTTTAGCAATAATAATAATAATAATTATTATTATTATATCGAGAATATCTCATCTCTAATCATGTGTAAGGTGTGCGAATGTATAGACCACAAATCTCTTGGGCCATTAGGTTCTAATTATCATATCTATACTTTTGATTAGTCACAGACAATTGTTCAGTCACACAAAACGACTAACTTATATGATATTCTCTTAAATCTAGTTATCCACGTATCCCGACGTTTTCTGAAAATTTTCAGGATTAGGGCACTCGAAAGTCGCCGTAACTCCTCAGGATCGCCGAGCCGGCGTGCGACACGATTAGGGCGGTTAAAAACATGGAAAACGTCGTATCCGTGTGGGGTAACGGTCCCATGGAAAATGCGACGCAGAAGCATGTGATGTACAGCTGGGCACTAAAAGTCATGCACAAAATACTCTTTTTTGTCGTTGATACTAGCGCCTTCAAAAGAATTTCACCGGCAGCTAGCTAGCCGAGCCAATGTACACGTACGGTCGTACGTACGTGTACGTAGGAATGTAGGGTGGTTGACGAATGGATGTGAGTGTGTCACACTTGACTCAGCGCGAGGAACTCCTCCTGCACAGACACGTAGAGCTGCTTGACGCAGGAGTCCATGGAGAGCGACCGCCTCATCGGCTGCACCGCGAACTCCTCGTACTTCTTCCTCGTGTCGATGGCCTCGTCGCCCAAGCTCTCCGCCGGCTTGTGCCGCTGCGGCTTGATCCGGGAGATCCTCCTGCCGTTGCCGTCGGCCGGCGAGGCGCCGTGGCTGAACCAGCTCTCGTGGTCGCCTCTCACCTCGATCACGATGCTGTTGGCCATGGTGATCAGCTCGTCAGGCGGTCGGTGGCGCCGCACGCGGTCGACGTCGGCGTCTTCGTCGTCGTCGTCGTCACTACTGGAGGCGCGGTGGCTGGGCGCGGCCCGGGTCGAGGTGAGTCGCGCCGACGCCGCCGGCGTGAACGACAGCGTGACGTCGCTCCGGCAGAAGGGGCAGCGGGCGTTGCCCTGCAGCCACGTATCGATGCAGTCATTGTGGAAGGCGTGGGAGCAGTTGGGCAGCAGCCGGACGCGCTCCCGCTCCACGAACTCGCTGAGGCAGACGGCGCACTCCGACACGGATATCCTCGGGGCCACGCCGGCGTCCTCGCCGCACGCCGCCGCCGTGAACCTGACGACCGGAAGCATGCGGATGAACGGCAAGCCGAGGCCCCGGTCCGGATCACCGACTGCTCCCACTCGGCCCGCCGCGCCGCGCGCCACGGCGGGCTTCGGGACCACAGCCGGCGGAGCAGCTGGCACTTGGTCACGAACGCGTAGTAGCTCGCCAGGAGCGCGAACGCCGCGAGGATGCCTACGACGGTGATGACCACCATGGGGAAGCTCGCGTTGGACGACGACGCCGGCGCCGGCGAGGACGAGGGGAATGCCGGTGGCGCGTCCATTTTGTAGCGCTCCGCTGCCTCTGGCGCGTGTGGCAAGATACAGTTGAAGAGAAAGCTATATGGGAACTGCACAGCCAGTGCAAACAGCTTTGGAGAGAGACGTCGAGCTGCTCTGGAGTAATAACGGATGGCAACTACCATGCCAAGTTTTAATGTTTTTTACGTCAACAGTGTAGATAGGGCTGGCAACAAGCAAAGCAGAACCGGTTCGGGCTCGGTTTGGCCGAGCTGTGTGTTGAACGAGCCAAGCGCTTGGCCAATCTGACGAGCTGAGAACGTGACTCAGCTCGGACTCAGCCGAGCCACAAGATAGCTCGGCTTGGCTCGGTAGCAACAGCTCTCTAGCATTACACAACAGCAAATCGCTATGTGTTGGGCGGCAAGGGGCGCCAGGGGTGGCAGCCTACGAGGGGCGGAGGGGGCGACGGCCGGCGAGGGCCGATGGTGGTGGTTGGTAGGTAGCTTGCCGAGTGTTGCTAGCTGGATTAGTGGTGCTTGCGTCGCGCTGGTGCCCCCATGGCTTGCTAGATCAGTGTGTTGGCACTGCTCGTTGGGCGCTGGGCGAGCCATCGAGCTGCTCACGAGTCGGCTCGCCTAGCTGTCGAGCTGTTAAGGTGGCTCGGGCTTGGCTCAGGAGCTCTCTGAGCTGAGCTGAGCCACAGTAAGCTGAGCCGAGCCCAAACCGGCTCACGAGCCCTGAGCTCAATTGCCAGTCCTACGTGCATCTCAATGCCTGACTCCAACTCTCTAAGGCAATGCTCGGATTAAACAAAAAACAAGGGAGCTTCTATAATTACACGGAATCGATGAACTATAGATAGTCATATGGGCCGCTCAGCATGGCCCGAGCATGAGGTCGGCATGCCTCGATAGGATCGAGACTAGTACGACCCAGCTGTGCTTTCAGATCATGTCATGCCATCTCACGAGCCTAGGTCTCAGCCAAGCTTGACATGATTAGAGCCAAAATCAGGCCATACTGGCCCGAAAGCACGATAGCTTAATATGCTCGTGCCAACCTGGGACAGTGGTGAATCGGGAGTAGGGCCAAGGACCAGGAGGGCATCGGGCATGGTGGTAGATCGAAGGAGGGCCAAGGTGATGTGGAGGAGGATTGATGGCGGTGGCGGCGTCGATGTAGCCATATTTTCTCGTGCCAGCCTACGAAGGAGTGACCAAGTGGGGACTGACGATGGCGACGCTAGGGTTTAGGGGGAGAGAGCAAGGAGGTGTAGTCATGGGGAGTGGGGAGTAGGGCCCGGTCAACTAGGAGCGGGTGGGGGCGCCAAGAGGGGCCTGGGGGCTAGGCCTGCTGGCCTTTTTTGGTTCGGGCTGTGTCATGCCGATCATTTCTTTCGAGCTAGGTCGGGATGGCTTGCCATGCCAATCCCTCGGCCTAGGCACGGTCCGGTGCTTCGTGCCGTAGCATGGCCCTATAGGAGACGGGTCGTGCAGGTCAGGGCCATGCCAAAATAGTCGTGCTTCGTGCCGTCCCATTTGACCATCTATACGGTGAACGAACGATCGGCTACAATCTTAGCCGTCTATTTCAGATCGCACGATGAACTCTCCATATAAAGGGTTGCATTGCCATTTCCGAATTACCTATACTTTCCACACATAAATCTTATAGGAAATTTACATAAACTAAACTAAACTCTCTATTATTTTAAAAAAAAATCTTATTCCATAGTATTGTCGGTGAATCACCGAGCAGTCTACCTAAGGGGGTACTCGAGGTGATGATTAAATGTGTAAGGGAAGCGCAGCGCCTTCAAACCCGATGGCTGACTCTAGTAAACAAGAACTAAGATTTATACTGGTTCAGGCCTCCTGGGGATAATAGCCCTACGTCTAATGTTTTGGTGTATTATGATGGAATTGTGCCCAAGAGAATTCTAGGAGAACCGAAAGTTATGGCAGAGGGCCAGAAGTTTCGGGTTCTGGAGCATCTGGAAGTTCTGGTTAGACCGGAAGTTCCGGGCCAGCCCTAGTTTCGGTTTCTGGAAGAGCCGAAAGTTACGGTTGGACCGAAAGTTCTAGGCCTACCTGGATGAACTAGAAGTTCCGGTTAAAACCGAAAGTTCCAGTCCAGGTGAACATATTAGATCTGTTGGGCTTTAATACAGATTAAAGGTCCATGATAGGGCACTATATAAAGAGAGGAGGGGCTAGTACGAAAAGGCTGCCATTGCTCCTGGTTGAGAACCCTAGCCGCCACCTCTCTTCTTTCCTCGATTGCAAGGGTTGTGATCGATCTTTCGGATCTCGCGAGTGGTGCTAGCACGCCGGCGCGAGGTGATTCTATCCCCGGACGTGTGAATATCGTAGACGCACTACTTCAATAGTGGTGCTTGTCTTCCTTCCATGAAGTTCGTCGGATCATAGGATCACGTCGTCTTCTTCGTCGGATCGCCGACGAACGAACGGAGCCGAGAGGAGTAGCCTCAAGGACGCGCTTCATCGACTCTACTTTCGCTGCCCGAGCTCGTCTCGTGGCTTGAGGTAATGATCCATGATCCCATTACACGTATGGTTCCTGGGCTAACGGGGTAAATTTTTGAAATTAAGCGCTAGCGTAGCCTCCCCATAACTCAACAGTGGTATTAGAGCCTACGTTCGTAATGTTCGATCTGGATCGATCACGTATGGTGATATGTGGTGGAAATAGATTGGATCTATTGTTTTTTGTCGGATTTTCGAAAGTTCCGGGTGTGACCCGGAAGTTCCGGGCCGAAATAATTTTCGATACAGAATGTTATTTTTGAAAGTTCCGGTTGGACCGAAAGTTTTGGGTCTGGAAGTTCCGGTTGGACCGAAAGTTCTGGACAGAAATAAATTCCATACAGAAGGTTATTTTCCGAAGTTCCGGGTATGACCCGGAAGTTTCGGGCCTAAATAAATTCGAGACAGAAGATTGATTTCGGAAGTTCCGGCCCTAAGTCGGAAGTTCCGGGCCCTTCGACCGGAAGTTCCGGGCCCCTGAGCCAGAAGTTCCAGGCTTGGTTCAGTCACGTCTAGATTTCGCCTAACTCATTTTTGCAGGGAATATTGTGACTGGTATGGCCTTGCAAATGTATGAGATACAAGCTTGTAATAACATGGCCTACGCATCATGGTTAATTACAGCCCAAGGCTGTTCAAATGTTGTATGACCTGCGCATCGACATGTGATGCTTCTGCTCATGTAATTAGTATAGTGCTATTAGATGTAATAGACTGATACAAGTTCATGGAGATCTGAAGCGTGATGACCCGAAGGACAGAAACCGTTGAGATGGAGATCACCATGCGAGAAGGCCATACTAAGTCACAGTTAATATGATTGTCTGTGATGTTTACTTATGTTTCTGTCATACTATTCTTTCATATTCTGTGTGCGGTAGACATCGTTACCATGTTAGAATAGTTTTCCTCAGAAAATTAAGTATTGATGCTCTTTTCAATAGCTGCACCTACCAATGTTCTCGATCATCGATGGTGGGTCTGCCAAAGCAGGGTGGCATCTTTTATCTTGACTAGTTAGGGTGGATGTCAGACACCACATGCATAGTATTAGTTTGCTTAAAAAAGCTATCAAAACGGTTTTGGGCTTTGGGGCATGGAGTTGGGAGTCCGGCATTGGATGCTACCCTAACGAACAAGAGTCACATATGATGTGATTAGTAAGTGTTGCTTACCTATATCACTAATCTTCTAGCAGTGATGCCAAAGCTCACTAGGAGTTAGATGAATATGGATCTTGTCCCACAATGTGTCGTTAGAGGGAAAGCGATCATTTTACATATTGTGGTATATCTTTTATTTGATAGAAGATTAACATAGCATAGTGCTAAACCTTGTATTATTATTGTAGATCATGGCACCTATTGTAAATAACACTTCTGTTTTTAATCTGCGATCTATCCTTAGAGAGGGAGAAATTGTCTGGAATAAATTTTATTGACTGGTACAGAAACTTGAGAATTGTTCTCAAGCAGGAGAAAAAAGACTATGTTCTAGAGGAACCCTATCCTGATGAACCAACGGATGATACACCACTTGCTGATAGGCGGGCTTATGAGAAGCACGCTAGTGATTCAGTTGATGTCAGTTGTCTCATGCTTGCCTGCATGTCCTCTGAGCTTCAGAAGCAATATGAGGACAGGGATGCCTACGATATAATCGTGGAACTCAAAGGCATGTTTGAGAACCAAGCACGGACTGAGAGGTATAATATCTCAAAGTCCTTGTTTGCGTGCAGGTTGGCGGAAGGCAGTCTAGTGAGTCCTCATGTGATCAAGATGATCGGTTACGTTGAGAACCTAGAAAAACTCGGAAAGGCTAAAGCTCCAGATGCGATCTCGAGCTCTAAATCTAATTTGGCTAGAAAGTCCAAGCCGGGCCCTGCTAGCTCTGACACTTGCCACCACTGCGATAAGCCTGGCCATTGGCGGAGGAATTGCAAGTTGTACTTGGAAGAACAAAAGAAAAAGAAGGGAAGTGCGACTTCCGCTTCAGATATAAATGTTATTAAAATTTATCTTGCTATTCGTCCGAGTGATTCATGGGTATTTGATACCGGATCAATGATTCACACTTGCAAATCGTTGTAGGGGCTGAAAAGGACTAGGAAGTGTGCAAGAGGCAAATTGGATGTTCGCGTCGGCAATGGTGCAAAAGTTGTTACGTTGGCCGTCGGCGTTTATTCTTTGTCGTTACCCTCAGGATTAGTTTTGGAGTTAAATAATTGTTATTTTATTCTCGCCTTAGGCAGAAACATTATCTCTTCGTCATGTTTAGAGGAAGACGGTTTTGAATTCGTAATAAAGAACAAGTGTTGTTCATTATTTTCGAATGGTATGCTCTATGGTGTTTGTCCATTGTTGAATGGCTTATATGTTCTGAATCTTGAGGATACACATGTTTATAACATTAATACAAAGAAACCTTGACTCAATGATTCGAATCCTACCTATGTCTGGCATTGTCGTTTGGGTGATATAAATGAGAAGCGCATGTAGAAGCTCCATAGAGATGGGCTTTTGGAGTCATTTGATTTCGAATCGTTTGACACATGTGAGTCTTGTTTACTTGGCAAGATGACTAAAACGTCTTTCACTGATCAAAGTGAGAGGGCAAACGAGCTGTTGGCCATCGTACATACTGATGTGTGTGGACTAATGAGTTCTACAGTCAGAGGAGGATTTTAGTACTTCATAACTTTTACCGACGACTTTAGTAGATATGGTTACATCTACTTAATGAGACATAAGTCAGAATCCTTTGAAAAGTTCAAGGAGTTCTAGAATAAGGTATAAAATCATACTAGCAAGACAATTAAATTTCTATAATCGGATCGTGGAGGTGAATATTTGAGCTATGAGTTTAATGATCATCTGAGGCAGTGTGGAATTATTCCACAGTTGACTCCACCTGGTACACCTCAGTGGAATGGGGTGTCCGAGCGGAGGAACCGAACCTTGTTAGACATGGTCCGATCGATGAAGAGTCAAACTGATCTTCCATTATCTTTCTAAGGATTCGCTTTAGAAACTGCTGCTTTCACACTAAACAGAGTTCTATCTAAATCTGTAGAGAGGACACCATATGAGATATGGACTGGGAAGCATCCTGGGCTGTCTTTTCTAAAGATCTGGAGTTGTGAGGCCTATGTAAAGCGTTTAACGTCTGATAAGCTCACTCCCAAATCTGATAAATGCTTCTTTGTGGGATATCCTAGGGAAACCAAAGGATATTACTTTTATAACAAGGGAGAGGGCAAAGTGTTTGTCGCCCGGAATGGTGTTTTTCTTGAGAAAGAGTTTCTCTCGAAAGGGGTTAGTGGAGCACGGTGCGACTCGAAGAGGTTTGAGAGCCACCAGAAAGTGTTTCAACTCCTACCGAACCGGACGTCGACATGCAAGATGTTGCAGAGCCTGTTGTTGAGACACTAGCCCCACGTCGGTCGGAGAGGTTGAGTCGTGCGCCCGAGCGATTTGCGTTTTTAACCTCTGGGCAGCGTGACGTATTATTGTTGGACAATGATAAACCTAAGACTCTGAGAAATAGCTTGGAGCCATAAGATCCGAGTTAGAATACATACGAGAGAATCAAGTTTGGAACTATCGAGTGTAAATGGATTTTTAAGAAAAAGATAGACGTTGATGAAAATGTTCACATCCATGAAGCATGATTGGTGGCGAAAGGTTTCAGGCAAATTCAAGGTGTTAATTATGATGAAACATTTTCGTCCGTCACTATGCTAAAGTCTATCCGGATCATCCTAGCAATTGCCGCATTTTGTGACTATGAGATATGACAAATAGATGTCAAGACGGCTTTCCTTAATATAAACCTAAGTGAGGATGTGTACATGACACAGCCTAAATGTCTTGATGATCCTGAGAATGCTGGGAAAGTTTACAAGCTGCGAAGGTCCATTTATGGGCTGGAGCAGGCTTCTCGGAGTTGGAACCTTTATTTTGATGAGGTAGTCAAAGGGTTTGGCTTCATCAAGAATGAAGAAGAGCCTTGTGTTTACAAAAAGGCTAGTGGGAGCTCACTTGTGTTTCTGGTCTTATATGTAGATGGTATATTGTTGATCGAAAATGATATTCCTATGCTAGATGCTGTCAAGTCTTCGTTGAGAAAAAGTTTCTCAATAAAAGATTTTAGAGAGGCAGCATACATCTTAGGTATAAAGATCTATAGAGATAGATCGAGAAGGTTAATTGGATTAAGCCAAAGCATGTACATTGACAAAGTATTGAAACGGTTCAATATGTAGAATTCAAAGAAAAGTTTTCTGCCAATGTCACATGGTATTTCTCTCAGCAAGAGTCAGTGTCTTTTGACGCCTGATGAGCTAGAGAAGATGAGTGTGATCCCATATGCCTCCGCAATCGGATCCATCATGTATGCCATGCTTTTTATACGTCCAGATGTTTCTTATGCTCTAAGTGTTACGAGCAGATATCAGTCAAACTCAGGTAAAAGTCACTGGGCGGTAGTTAAGAGTATCCTTAAGTACTTGAGAAGAACTGAGGATATGTTCCTGGTCTATGGAGGTGAGGAGGAGCTCATTGTAAATGGTTACACCGACGCTAGCTTCCAAACCAACAAGGACGATTCACGATCGCAGTCTGGGTTTGTGTTCTGCCTTAATGGAGGCGCAGTGAGTTGGAAGAGTTCCAAGCAAGAAACGGTTGCAGATTTAATAACTGAGGGCGATTATATTGCAGCTTCGGAAGCTTCGAAGGAAGCAGTTTGGATTAAAAAGTTTGTTTTTGAACTGGATGTTGTCCCTAGTGCGTCCAGTCTAGTGGACCTCTATTGTGATAATAGTGGTGCCATTGCGCAAGCCAAGGAGCCTAGGTCACACCAGAAGTCTAAACACATACTTCAGCGCTATCACCTGATCCGTGTGATTATAGATAGAGGTGATGTGAAGATATACAAGGTGCACATAGATTTAAACATTGCAGATCTGTTGACGAAGCCTCTCTCACAGCTCAAGCATGAGGCGTACTTGAGCTCTATGGGTATTAGATACTTGCGTGAGTGAGTCCAGTGTATGTGAGAGAAAGTGTCTTGTCTATGCTAGTGTACATTTGGATAATTAGTTATCTTGTTCCTTGAATAAATATCTTTTACATTGATCAATAAGTACGTGACTTGTTTGTGAAACTCTCTGTGTTACGATGTTATTCTAAACGATCCCTAATCTCATATCGTCATGTGGGACAGTGATGATTTATAGATTAGCATATCTGTCTGATTGCTGATCATGTTTCATAGATCATAGACATAAAGATGTCAAATCAGTGATGTGGACTCATGTTAGTGAACATGGAGTTGGATAGACCTATTTTGAGATACTGCTGGGATTGTTATTTTAAAAAGTGCCATCAGTTGTTATCTCAAATAGTGTACCTACAGAATCCTTAGACCTAAGACCGTCATTGATTCCAGAATGTGTAGTTGCACACTTAGGGACTTCCAAACGCTATTCCGTAGCAGGGTAGTTATAAAGGTTGCTTTCGGGTGTGTCACGAAACATGTCGTGGGATGTGATCGGTCATGATGGAATTTAGCCCTCCTAAATAACGGGAGAGACGTCTTTGTGTCCCTCGAGGTAGTCGGATTAGAAAGTGCATGGCCATATCACTATGATCAAAGAGTTGATCATGATTGAATCCACTATTTGATCGAGTGAAGTGTCGAGCTATCAACAAGGGTGGCACGAATCTCGTCTTGAGCTTGACTGATGTCGTGTGATAAAGGGATTGGTGCGTGAGTATATCAAGATTCAGAAAGTATGATTTTGACTTTGTATGCTTTTCGGGGGTCAATATGTGCTGCTAGGTACCGCTATTGATCGGTGATTTGGAAAGGGTTTTCGGGTAGCGGCCGTTTGCATATGAACCTATCGGGTCGCACGCTTAATGGGATTGGATTTTAAAGCTTCTAAGAATTGGCTCTTGTGCAAGTTGGAGATTGATGTAATTGTGCCTAAGAGAATTCTGGAGAAACCGAAAGTTCTGGCTGAGGGCCAGAAGTTCTGGGTTCTGGAACATCCGGAAGTTCCAGTTAGACCGGAAGTTCCGGGCCAGCTCCAGTTTCGGTTTCTAGAAGAGCCGGAAGTTCCGGTTGGACCGGAAGTTCTGGGCCTGCTTGGAAGAACCGGAAGTTCCGGTTAGACCGGAAGTTCTGGGTCGAAATAAATTCGATATAGAAGATTATTTTCGGAAGTTCCGGTTAAAACCAGAAGTTTTGGTCCAGGCGAACAGATTAGATCTGTTAAACTTTAATACAGATTAAAGGCTCATGATAGGGCACTATATAAAGAGAGGAGGGGCTAGCACGAAAAGGCTGCTGTTGCTCCTTGTTGAGAACCCTAGCCGCCACCTCTCTTCTCTCCTCGATTACAAGGGTTGTGATCGATCTCCTAGATCTCGCTAGTGGAGCTAGCACGCCACCGCGAGGTGATCCTGTCCCTGGACGTGTGGATACCGTAGAGGTACTACTCCAATAGTGGTGCTCGTCTTCCTTTCATGATGTTCGCCGGATCGTAGGATCGCGTCGTCTTCATCGCTAGATCACCGACGAACGAACGGAGCCAGGAGGAGTAGCTCGAGTACGCGCTTCATCGACTCTACTTCCGCTGCCCGAGCGCGTCTCGTGGCTTGAGGTAACGATCCATGATCCCATTACACGCATGATTCCTGCGCTAACGGGATAAATTTCTGAAATTAAACGCTAGCGTAGCCTCCCCATAACCCAACATATTATACAGTGTCTAAGCTTATAAAACAATGCGCTTCAAAGCTATGAACCTAAGCAATCAAGATTGGATGTTTTCTAGGGTGCCTCGCCCCCATTATATAGCCAAGGGGTGAGCCCAATGACCCGGGACTCTATCCCGAGTCAGTCTCTATAATATCTAAGAGTATATACCAAACTCGGGTGCTAAATCCGTAATTACAAGGATTTGGGTACAAATATATCTCTTCATATCATATTCGAGATTCAGTTACCCGATAAGGATTTAACCTTCCTTACCAAACCAAACCACCCTCTATGGGTCATACCAGACTCCTATGCTAGACTTGGTCTACTCTCGGTCTGGACTGATAAGCCTAACATAGGGTACCCAGGGGTCATATCCCCAACAGCAGCCAACGAGCTCTTCTTAGCTTGGTTGAAAATCTTCGACTAAACAAGTTGGGAGGAGCTTAATCTTTAATCTGAGTCTTTATACTACTGTCGAAGTCTGTTAATCCTAAAAAAAGCTTTAATCTCCTTCCATGTGTGAGGTGCACTCACACGGTGTAGCACCCGAGTCTCGAGTTAAATAGAACATTTAGCCCGAGTGTCAAAAAATATCCCGGGGTAAAGAAACCTGCTGATGTCTTGGTCTTGATAAATCTTTGAAGTCGGTCGACGATCATAAATTCATCTTGTCCTCTGGAGTCATTCGTGCTCGGGTGAAGAATACGGTCGTCGAGGCTTTGGAGTCGTTGTGATCTTGAATGCAGCTGGCCTCGAGCCCCCGAGACTTAGTTCTCGAGAGCATAATCCTTGAATCACGAGCCTCGAGCGCACAAAGTCTAAGGCGTATGAGCTCCCAAGCACGCAATCCCTCGAGCGCATGGGCCCCCGAGCATACAAGGCTTTGGGCACGTGATCCCCTTGGCGTGTGATTCCTCGAGGGCACGAGCCCTCGAGCATCTAAGGTCTCGGGCGCACGAGCCCCCGAGCGTACGAGGGACCCAAGCGTCGCGAGCTCCACTGGGCGCACAAAAAATTGCTTTTTGGTCTTCTCTTAGCACAATTAATGCAATGCAGTTGAGGGGACAGAGGGACGTCTCTGCCTGATTGGGCCAGGCGCAGGCGGCGAGCGCAGATAGAGAGACAAAACCATCACGTTCGTGCAGTCGTGGGAAGTGCGCGGTAGCGAAAGCAACGCCCTCCTATAGCGGTCGTAGCCTATGTCATGACAATGATGTTTTCTATTTAACCCGCTGCCTCCTTTTCGCTTTTGTTGATCTGTTCTTCACCAAAACTCCATCCTCCTATTCGAAATCTTTCGTTGCATATCTTCCTTCATCACCGGACCATCCGCCACGCTCTTCTTGCCATCCCCATGGCGTCTAGTTCCTTGGGCCGTTCATTAGGGTGCCACGAGTCGGTGTCAACGACCGAGTGGCTCCTCGCACTTGAGGCATTGTGATTTCTGCAGCCTCAATCCGCTTCCGGATGGTGGGCGGTGGTGGGGGAACTTTACCCGTCACCGGAGCCTAGCGAAGTGGTGCTCTTCGAGTCATCTGTCCTTCGAGGGCTCGGTTCCCCACTCATCCTTTCCTCTGTGGGCTCCTCTATTTCTACCAAGTCATCCTTGCCAATCTAGACTCGGGCTCTGTCCTCCAAATCTCTGTCTTCATCCACCGCTGATGTGGCCAAAGCCGCCGTGGAGGCGACGAAGGAGGCAGAGATGGCTATCCAATCTGCCTGTGAGCGAGCCAAGGCGTCGGCGAAGGAGACGACCACCAAATACATGAGTAAGCATTTGAACTCAATTTTTGTTGATCGCTTGTTTTGTTTTTTGTTCCTGACTCCTGTTGATCTTCCTTCATAGGGAGATGCAATCGGTCGAACACTCGGATCACCAAGCTTGAGGGGGAGGTGGGCTAGATCCGCTCGGTGGTCATGCATCTGCATTCCCTGCTGGTTGAGACCCCTCTGCCGAACGTAGCGTTCTAGGTGAAGCTCAAGGGCCTCAAAACCCAGCTCCGCATTTTCATCGAGGTTGTGGCGAGGAATGGAGCCGAGCAGGCCTTGGCTTACTTTTGGGCCCACTTCCCCTAGGTGGACCTCCGGTAGCTGGAGCGCGGGCTTCCTATCAGGGTGACTAGTGACGACGCTGAGATTTATCGGTGGGAGGTGGAGGACATCGCCATCGCCATCGCCGAGGATGTTCAGGCCTTGGCCCCTCTCGAAGACCTAGAGCCCGAAGTGGTGCCTCCCGAAGAGTAGCCCTGTTCATCATCTACAGGGATTAGGAGTAGTTAGTTAGTGTGGAACTTGTAATAAAACTTCGTCTTTTTGTTAAAGAATATCTTCATGGTTTGCAAATTTTATGCACCAGAGCCACTAGCATCCCGAGGAACTTAGGTTTAAATCGTATAGTACTCAGTCCAGGGATCTCATACCACATACACACCTACCGACATTAGGCAGCGCAAGCCCCCGAGGTCTTTTGGACTCTAGTGTTTACGAAATCCCTTGCTTAGCTGAGGTCGGAACCCGAGCCCCTGATATAGCTATATAGTCTTAGGCATGGGGAACTGATGTCGGTTATGTGTCAACCCGACATCAGGCATCATGGGTTCTCGAGATCCTCAAGGCCACTAGCAAAGTTAAGGCCGAGGCTTTGATCCCCCGGGGGTCTTAGCAAGCTGTCGAGTACCGAGAGGGGCGCTAATGCTAGCTCCTTTTCGCTCACACGGTTGCTAGCGCCAAACCCAGAGCTACTTCATAGGGGCACAACTGGTGAGCTAGGCACATGACGTTATGCGTTGACTTGAGGGGGTTCGAGCCCGATGGATCGACGATAAAGACACATGATGCAAGCTTTGCATGAGACAAAGTTTTAACTTTATTTTATCTGAGGCAAAAGGTATATAGCTAGATAAGGGGAAAATTTGAGCCCATCGGGGCTCGGTGCCTTCTTCCAGAGACTTATTGTGACGTTGAACTATGACTTCAAAGACGATCTATCCTGCAGTCGGTCCTCATCGATCCTTTTGTCTTTGAGGTCCCGGTCTTCTACTCTACCCGCTCCTGAGCGTCCTCGTCTGTCTTATTGTGCCATGTCCTTCTGCGGGTCCTTCGTCATCGAGATCGCCCGGTAGTGTCGTCCTGCCCTTCCTTTCCCAAGCTCTTGAATCGATGGATGCCCCCTGGCGGGCTCCAACCGCTTCTTTTGGAGTTCCCATGGAGATCTAGTGCGACGAGAGGAGCTGGACCCTGGAGCCGAGGTGCCATCATTGGTGGCTTCGAAGTGTGTCTGAGTAAGCCATGAGGTGAGTCATCCTCCCGTATGCTCGGGAAGATCTTCTCAAGGACGTGGAGAGGGGTCCCGTGGGAGTAGGTCCTCAGGACGCCTCGAGAAGTGCTGAATGAGCCAATCCTCAACCTGCCCGACAAGTTGATCTGTAGCTAATTCTTTGACGGTGTCGACTAGATGATCCGTGACTCGGTCCGCTTTTTGGGCGACGAAGGGGTCGATGACCCATTGTGGCGATCGGTTTGACGCCGACATCGAGTTGAAAGGGACTAGTCTCTCGGTCAAATCGGCAATGAATGTAGTGTCGCCCAGGACAAATGTTGTCCCAGGCTTGGCGGAGAGCCGGTGTGGTGATGCCATCAGATCCCGGCGAAGGTCGCCGCGAGCCCCTACCTAGTGTGCCAACTATCGGTGAATCACCGAGCAGTACACCCAAGGCGGTACCCAACGTGGTGATTAGATTGTAAGGGAAGCGCAGCACCTTCGAACCCGATAACCGACTCTAATAAACAAGAACCAAGATTTATACTAGTTCAGACCTCTCGAGGAATAATAGCCCTATGTCCATTGTTTTTGTGTATTATACGGTGTCTAAACTTACAAAGCAATACACTTCAAAGCTATGAATCTAAGTAATCAATATTGGATGTCTTGTGGGGATGCCTCGCCACCTTTATATAGCTAAGGGGCTAGCCTAATGACCCAGGACTCTATCCCGAGTCAGACTCTATAATATCTAAGATTATATACCAAACTCGAGTATTAAATTCCTAATTACAAGAATTTGGATACAACTATATCTCTTCATATCATATCCAGGATTTAGTTACCTGATAAGAAATTAACTTTTCTTAAAGAAACCGAACCTCCCTCTATGGGCTATACCAGACTCCTATGCTAGGTTTGGTTTGATCTCGGTCCGGACTGATAAGCTCAACAAGTATATTTTAAAAACAGTGTCGCTCCATCTAATTCTATTACTTTTTTATAGATTATCTCATAAATTTATTAGTATTATAGAAAGGTCAGATATGATGAATTGATTCACATATATATAATTAAATTTGTACGAATATTTCTAATAAAAAATATGGTAGAGAAAATTCATAAAAAACATTATTTATTTTAGACAATATTATGATATATTTTTGTTTTATGTAGAGCAGCGCACTGGTATTTAGCTAGTCTTGCAAATGAACGGACCAGAACATTCCAACTACGCATCCGTAGTGTTACTGTGTTACTCTGTCGTACACGCTGTGCAGGAGTACTCTCACACCATGCACAGAGAAGCTTCATAACCTTAGTGGTTAAGTATAGTGATAATATATAGATGTTTGTGTTTTATAGTTTTTATATGTTAATTTATTTTTAGATTCTAAAGCTACTAAATTTATAATCTAATATATATATATATATATATATTATTTAGAGAGGCAGAGATTTAAAAAATATCTTCCGCTTGCTACAAAGAGCATCTTTAATAGTTCCTCTAAACTCTATCTCTCTAAAATTAATCAATCTACAACAGTTTCTCTATAATCTCGATCCCTATATTTTAAATCTTACAAATACGGCTAATAATCTGTAATAATTTTATGTGAAGTTCTGATACTTTTAAATATGTGTGTCGTTCAGCCTATAACAGCAAGCAGGGGAGAAAATAATGCGCGCGTAAGAGAAAAAATAAGCGTGAACGAAAATAAAAATTGGCTAAGATAATCCTATATTCGAGAGAGATGAGAGGTGATTTAGGGAATAGAATAGGAAATGAACTCATTTAGAGAGACCGTTGAGACTTTATTTTTTACCAAAATACCTAAATTTAAATTTAGATAGTCATATAGATAATTTTTTGAAGACGCTGTTACAAATATTTGAGACGTACATATAGTTTGACCTCTGTTTTCTTGCCAACTCCCCTCGCATTAATTCATTAAAGCGTATATAATTCTTGCACCCTTTTAACTAAGTGTTGTGAAGGAAACTGAACGCAGGGAGAAAATAAACAGTGATTCTCTTTATTGCAGTTAAAGCACACAGTGTATGGTACAAATTTATAAGAGTGAAGGGGTGAGAACCAGGGACGCCGGCGCTGGCCGAAAGCTTGGAACCGCTGTCTCCTCGCGTAGAAACGAGCAGGAGTCATTTGGAGCATCCATGGACATCATGAGATCACGTATCAACACTCTCACTTAATCGAATCTATTAAGTAAGTTAATAATATGATTGATATTATATATCTTGAAAAACCTAGTGGAAAATTTTTTAGAGAAAATTGATAGTACATCTTTATCATTTTAATATTGTCTCGTTAAAAACCTTTATAAGAAAAATTGAGAGTAAAACTTATAAAGAGAAAAAGAGTATAATTCAAACGATCTAATGATCGTAAATAGATTATACCTTAAAAGATTACCCTCTGAATTTTGCAAATCATGAAGTCTCCGCATACTAATTCTTTGAACACATTTGTGGAATGTCGATGTTGGTTGCAATTTTATGAATAAATCTGCTAGATTTTCACATGATTTCATTTGCAAAATATTTATTTACCCATTCTTTTGTAGCTCGTGTGGGAAAAATAATTTAGGAGCTATATGCTTAGTTATATTATTCTTAATATAACCTATTTGCATTTGAGTAATGTATGTATCATTATCCTCGTAGATAATTGTGGGTGATTCTGATGAATTAATACAACATGATCTTTGAATATGATTAATCATTCTACGAAGCCATACACATTCACGTGAAGCTTCATATAGATCTATAATTTTAGAATGATTAGTAGAGGTAGCAACTAGAGTTTGCTTTGATGATTTTCATAAAATGGCAGTACCTCCGTATAGGAAAACAAATCTAGTTTGTGATCTATCATTATCTGGATCAGATATATAACCAGCATCAGTATATTCTATCATGGTCATATCTTGATTTTTTTGATAGAATAAACTAAGATCTCGTGTACTATTAAGATATCTGAGAATTTCTTTAACCCCAACAAAATATCTCTTAGTGGGAGCAGCACTATGCCTAGCAAGCAAATTGACTGTAAATACAATATCAGGTCTAGCACAATTTATAAGGTACATTAGTGCTCATATGATACTTCGATATGGAACATTAGGTCTTAATCTTTCTTCACCTTCTTCCCTAGGTCAGAATGGATTTTTGTTTATATCTAGGGATCAAACGACCATAGGAGTTTTTAATGGATATGATTTATCCATGTTGAATTTCTGCAATATTTTTTAATATACGTAGATTGGTGAATTAATATTCCTGATGGAAAATGCTCGAGTTGTAAACCTAAACATAATTTAGTTTTACCTAAATCCTTCATTTCAAATTCCATCTTGGGATGATTGCTGGCTTCCGTTGTATCTTGTGTAGTACCAATAATGTTGAGGTCATTAATATACATAGAATTGATACAAAATTCAGAAGTGGATATTTTAATAAATACACAAGGATAATAATCGATGTTACAGTAACCCTTCTGAAGAAGGAACTCACTTAGTCAGTTGTACCATATTCTTTCTGACTATTTTAAGACATAGAGTGACTTTTGTAATTTTACATAAAATTTATTGCGATTTATATTTGGATTTAGAACACTAAGTCATTCAGGGACTTTCATATAAATATCCGAATCTAATGATTTTCATATAAATATCCGAATCTAATGACCCATATAAGTATGCGGTCACTACATCCATTAGCTGCATTGATAAGTTTGTTTGTACTGCCAATGATATTAAGTATCAGAAAGTTATTCCACTCATAATAGAAGAATATGTTTCATCGTAATCGATGTCGGGTCTCTGCATGAACTCTTGTGCTACAAGTCTCGTTTTGTATCTCACCACCTCATTATTTTTATTTTTTTCTGATGGAAAATCCATTTCGTTCTAACGGGAAAAACGTTTTGAGGAGTAGGTATTACTGATGTAAATACCTCTCTTTTTCTTAACGAGCTCAATTCTGCTCAATAGCTTCTTTGCATTTGATCTAGTCTGGGTGCTTTAGGCACTCTGCCATGATCTTAGGTTCTGGATCTACCTCGAGGTCTTTAGCTATATTTGAGGAAAAATAGATATCGATAATTACAGTGTTTCTATTATAAGATTCTCATGAATTAGTATAATTTGTGGACATTTCTTCTAACTCTTTAGGATTTTCCACAACTATGAAGTTAGGTATTTCCGATGTTCCAGCATTTAAATTGATGCACCAATCTATGCTGGATTTTGGATGAGAATCATCCGCTTGGTGTCTTTCAACAGGAGGTTGAATTTCATTTTCTGATTTTGAAGATATCTTCCTTTGCTTTTTAGATTACTTTTGAGAAGCATTCTCTCTAACCAGATCTCTCCCCTGATCTTTGCATTTGGGATATGAGCGGTTTTTTTGGTACCTCCACTCTTTTCGGTGCATTAATTGCAAGAATGTGAGATTTAGTGACACCTTTATGATCAGTAAATGTGTGTGACAGATTATTTACAGGGTGTTGTAAATTTATTATTCTCTGAACTTCTCATTCAGATTCTATAGTACGTGTGTCCAGTGATTGAAAACCTTTGGCATTCCAATCAATTTTCTGGTATTTATTATGGTACAAATCTCTCCCTAATGCTGTGAAATTATTTTTATCAAAGATACAATCAGCATACCGGGCAGTAAATAAGTCCCTTATTAGGGGTTCAAGGTATCTAATGATTGACGGAGAATGATACCCGACATATACGCCCAATTTTCTATGGGGACCTATAGAGGTACGCTATGGTGGTGATATCGGTACGTACACGATGCAACCGAATATACACAGATGAAAAATACTTGGTTGATTTCCACTTACGAATTGTAACGAGGATGTTGCATGATATGCAGTTGGTCTATTTTGAATTAAATCTATGGCGTGTAAGACCGCATGACCCCAACAAGAGGTAGGTAATTTACAATTATGTAAAAGTGGTCAAGCAATTAATTTGATTTTCTTGATTAGAGATTCAGCAAGCCTATTTTGAATATGAACATAAGGTACATAATTTTCTACATTGATACCTAGAATCATACAATAATCGTTACATGTGTATGAACTAAATTCAGTGGCATTATCCATCCTGATAGATTTTATCCTATGTTCAGGATGATTAGCTCTTAATTTAATAATGTGAGCTGTTAATTTTAAAAAAGCATGGTTCCTCTTAGATAAGAGACATACGTGGAACCATCGAGTTGTTGAGGAACGCGGAGGCTACGCTAGCCGAAAACAAAACTTTTTCTATCACGCACACCAGGAAGCCTTGCTAGAGAGGAACCATTGATCGTTACCTCAGGCACGCAGTGTAGTGGAAGGAGAGTTAGAGTAGCGAATCGACCCAACTCGAGCGTGCTGAAGTGGTCAAGAAGCCAATCGCCTGGTCGAAAACTCTCAAGGACTTCTCCTTCAAGCCGATGATGTCACCAATCTGATCAGCGGTGTCAATGTCGATACGAATCAGTAAAGCAATGCCTCTACTGGTATCTACACATCTAGGGGTAGAACGCTGGCCGATGGTGTACTAGCACCTGGGCGGTTGGCGAGATGGTCGGGCCCAAGAGGTGGCGGCTAGGGTTTACTCTTGTTGCCTAATAACTTAGCACGCGAGACGCTTCAACATGCGAATCAACAAAAGCTTAAGATTCCCTACGCCCTGCACCCTCATATATATAGACGTCCTAGCTTGGACCCTCTCGGGCCCAACCAGGACTCTACTTGAATCTCCATCTGATTTGTTTGGATCTCCATCCAAACGGTTTGGATCTCCATCCAAACTGAGCCCAATTCAAAACCTATTCGAATCCAGTGTTCTAACCCGTTAAGTGTGTGACCCTGTAGGTTCACGTATAGCTTAGTTAACGTATAGAAACTTCTTTCCACACTTCGTTAACAGCAGCCTCTAGCAAAGCATATCAACCCAAATATACGTAAAGATCATATCGGCCGAACCTTATAATGTATCTCATGTACATGTTCCTTTGCCACACTATATTGATCAAACACAAGGTAAGATTTGTGTCATCCTATCAGTAGCTCGATTTCTCTCTCGATCTTTGTATTGGATTATAACTTGTGAATAACTCCTTAATCATGTCGGCATGGCTATGCACTTTCATAATCCATTACATGTTTCATGACAGACCCGATGACTACTTTTATAACTACCCAGTTACGGAATAGTGTTTGGTAGTCCCAAAGTAAGCCACTACACATGTTGGGAACCATAGAGATCTTAGGTCTAAGGACTTTACATAAACGTTACCGAGACCTACTGATGACACATCAAATCTCAATAGTGTCTCATAGCGGCTCTATCCAACATATGTTCTCCAATATACATCCATGTTATTGAATTGATATTTTCATACCTATGATCTATAAGACATAATCATCAATCAATACACATGCTGATCTCAGTCATATATGTTTCATATATGACTTAAACCGATCAGAGATCATTTAGAAATAGTCACATTATGAGTCTCATGAATAAATCACGCATTTATTGATCCATAATGATAATCTATTTCAAGGAATAGTACAGTATTTCATAAATATAGTATATCTCGTACAACATCTCCATGTTGACTCTAAGTGCATAATGCTAACATGAGTAGATGCATCTAAGTACCATAAAGTATCTAAATGATCCAAATAATGGTTGTATAGGATTATAAATATCTCATTAAATGTGTTCGAGGAAATTAAGTTGTTCATATTTAATTTTAAGATAAGATGGTCTTAAAATTAATTTCCATGTGGCACATGCAGTGCGCACAAAATCTGATGATTCTAGGAATCTTGCAAGATTCATGTTGTTATCAACAGAATTGCTAATAATTTTTCTTATCATCCTTAGTCTAGGATGACCAAAGTGATTATGTCAAGTCTTGAATTTATCAAGATTTTGAATAATTATTTCAAATGCAACATGTGATACGAGTTTGATGATGTATAGTACAAACCAGATAAAAAAGAGGGGAATTTCTCAAGTATTTCTTTGTTGAATACATTGGATTTAGTGATAAATAAGTATTCTATATTATTCTCAGTTGGAGTCTCAATATGGAAGCAATTAAGACGGATGTCTTTATAGCTGAGCAATGTACGAGTTGAATCGAAATGCAAGAATGCATCCTTAATTATTAACTATGTACCCATCAGGAGTGTAATTGTATCTCGACCCAAACTTACAATTTATGCATCGCGTCCAGCGATAGTCATTTTATTTTTATATTTCTTGTCGAGATTTTAAAAATATTTAAGCTCTCATTGAATTGTGTTAGTTAAGCCACTATCCACTAAATAAATTTTCTGTCTTCCATCTTGATCCGTGTTGTGAAGGAAACCGAACGTAGGGAGAAAACAAACAGTGATTCTCTTTATTGCAGTTAAAGCACACAGTGCATGGTACAAATTTATAAGACTGAACGGGTGAGAGCCTGGGACACCAGCGCTGGCCAGAAGCCTAGAACCGCTGCCTCCTCGCGCAGAAACGAGCAGGCGTCATTTGGAGCTTCATGGATGTCATGAGATCACGTCTCAACACTAACAACCCGATAAACTGTTTTTATGCACACCACCGCATGTCCATGTTGAACACACTGGCACTGTTCAGATGCTGCTGCAGTAGGCAACCACGTACGTAGATCCACTGGAACACCAAAAAGACAAGGAAAGTTCTTGCAATGTAGAGGACGGTGTCTCGCTTGGCACGCACTGTGGCGGCATGCCTGCTTCGACTAGGGGCCAGTGGGATTTCCTTTAAAAACATAGTGAGATAACATAGCGTAGACATAAAAATCACAGGTATTTCTACGTCTTCACACTCGAAGGTCTGGAAGTGTCTGTTTAGCTCCAGTGCAGGTCCTAAATAACTCAGAGGTATCAGTAGGCGTATCAGTCAATTTGACCCTGCAATTGACAAGGAAACAGACGTGAGATGCCCTAACACTATCGGCGATAGCCTATCGACATCGACAACGATAGCACATATAAAAATCATGATGCATCAAGATAAATCCATGTAGAACAATACATCCTACCAATCGGCTCCAACAATACAACTCCATAATACCAATCCCCACGGTTCGAACTGAACCGATGCAGCGTAAAGATAGATTATGAGGAGCGTAATGAACATAATAAATCCAATTAACAGAGAAATAGATAATTCATCGGCTAAAACCCCGACGAATGTCGTTTTAACACATTGAACCAGATTGTCCTGTATGTAACCCCATCAATACCACGGATCGGACCTAACCGAGGCAGCGTGCTGTTGCCGATCGATATACGATCTAATCTAATTCGATGAGTTAAACCACCGTGATTGATAAATACAGAGATCCAATCTATAAAACAAGGTAAGAAAATAATAATCAATGTATTTAACCGATAACTAGCAAATCTACTCTATCTGATCATAGTATCATACTCAATCGAGAAAGTTATGAACACATGAATTAGTTTATCAACAGGCTATCTCCGTCGAAGTTAGAGATCAGACTCAACCGATGGAGCCATAACTCCGGTAGAGAATCGCCCTAATGCTACGTACCTAAAGTTGGCGATGCGCCGAAGGGTTTAATTGACTAAGTTGTGTGAACTTGTTATAATGACCCTAGACTTACATATTTATAGCTGGGTTGACACGTCATCTACAGATAAGGCAAAATCCTAACTGATTTAATTATTTGTTAACTAAACGAAAAGCTAATAACGAAGTATCAACCCATGCCACGCCCAGCATGTCTCCGCCTGTTAAAACCTCCATCGGCGGCCCATCGGCTCTTTGTTGCCTAGATCACCTAGCCAATGGTGCACCGATCTAAATTTTGGTGTCAACACACACCCCCCGAGTTTGAAATGTGAAACGTCACGTTTCAAAATCTCCCTCGACAACTCTATCGTCGGATTGCTGAGTATAAATCTTTCTCGATACACCTCCTTCTTCAAGCTCGGTCATTCTCATCATATGTCAGCTCACCTTTTCTCTTCTTCCTTTACTTCTCGCCATGGCGCCCGATGTTCCTAATTCTCCACCGACAAGAGGGCCAAGCTAAATGATCACGACGCTTCTGATGATCATGATCCAATAAGTCCCTTCTGATCATTCTATCCTCGTTTGCTAATTTTCTCGCATCATCTGTTTTGAACTTTTAAGGTATTTCATCTCTTGGGTTCCAGACTTCAACCATTCCGATTCCATATTCGCCAGACCTTTTACCTTCTAATAATTCAAGTATCCCAACACAGCCGGCCAGTGCCGATGGTGACCATGACCCGAATCACCTTAACTTCTACCTCAGCAATGACAATACTTCTGGCGATTCCCTGCTAGCCGTGAGCTCTTCATCTACGCACCGATATCCTCAGGTAGCTTGTTGGTTGTGTTTGTTGGTCTCTAAATTTTTATCGGCTCACCCTATTTCCTCTGTAGGAGTCTCAAGCATCAGACAGGGCTTTTCCTCCTCGAGATTCCGTGTCGAGGGATATGTCGGTTTTGCATCACCATCTTCAGTGCCCAATCGGCGTCTTCTTTCAAGACATTGAAGTACCATGATCTTGCCTTTAGAATGTGATCGATCGGCTTCCGCATGACTGTAGGACCGAAACTAGCGACCAGAGGGGGGGTGAATGGGCGCAAAATAAAAACACAGCGGATAAAAAAATCTCTCAACCTCTTGTATCGAACTTGCGAGTGGTTTCAAGAAGCTCAGCACAAGGCTGTGCTAAAATATTCACTCATAGCAAGTTGACACATAGTCCACCAAAAAGTACTTCTCAGAAATAGATCGTCCAAAGAAAAAACAAGTATATGTCAAAATGCATCCATGAGTGCAATAAACGTTCTACGGAAAAAGACACGTAAACATGCACTCATATGCACAAGATCAAACATTTGGTGTTCAGCCTCATGGACATTCCTTCAAACATCTTGGTGGTTTCTCCAAAACAGCAATACTTAGACTCATGAACATTCCATCGAACACATGGCATGCACACATAAAAACAGCACAGTTCAGCCTCATAAACATTCCATCGAACACATAGCATGCAT
>KE371682.1:363045-377067 GCA_000418225.1 Zizania latifolia | reverse complement strand
CTATAGGCTGATTAAGTCTCAATCCAGACGCTTGGGTGGTATTTCTTCAAGTACTTTTCATTTAGCACCTTCACAAATTCTTCTTCTTCTAGTGTTTTTAAAATGTAGGCATTGCCTGGTACGACTCGACTCACCTGATAGGGACCTTCCCAGTTACGGGACCATTTGCCAAAGTGATTGTCCTTAGTCCTGATCGGCAATACCAGTCTGCAGACTAAGTTGTTTTCTTTAAACTTCTTGGCTGATACATTTTTGTTATAATTGATGGAAATATGCCCAAGAGAATTCTGGGGAACCGAAAGTTTTGGCCTAAGGCTAAAAGTTTTGGGTTCTAGAGCATCCAGAAGTTTCGGGCCAGACCCAGAACTGCCGGTCCAACCGAAACTTCTAAAAGTAACATTCTGTATCGAATTTATTTTGACCCAGAAGTTCCGGTTCCACCCGAAACTTCTGGTTGAGACGTCTCTAGGCCCCTCGAGATAGTTGGATTAGAAAAGTGCCAGAAGTTCCGGTTAGACCGAAAGTTCTGGGCCAGCCCCAGTTTCGGTTTCTGGAGGAATCGGAAGTTCTGGTTGGACCGGAAGTTCCGGGCCCAAAACCCAACAATAATGCATTGCCACCCTCGCCTTATTTTCTTATATCTTTCTGAGTGCGCGAAGCCGATTCTGCGCCAAGTCTTTTAATTCATCGGTCATTAATCCGTAGTAGTCATCGGCCGTCAACTCGTTCTGAAGAGCGAGACGTCTAGAGCCGATGCTCATTTCCCATGGTAAGACGACTTCATACCCATAGACTAACTAATAAGGCAGCACTTGAGTTGACCGGTGATAAGCCATCCGATATGCCCATAAAGCATCGGCTAGCGTTGCGTGCCACTTTTAGGCTGTTCTGTCATCTTGTGCATGATCAATTTTATTAGACTTTTGTTTGAAGCTTCGGCTTGGTCGTTTGCTTGTGCATAGTAGGGCGATGAGTTGAGGAACTTAATTCCCATGTCAATTGCAAACCACTGAAATTCCTCTAACATAAATACCGATCCTTGATCAGTGGTAATCATTTGCGGAATCCCTAAATCTGTAAAAAATGTGTTCCTTCATGAACTCTATGGCTTCCTAGACAGTTATCTTTTTTAAAGGGATCGTCTCTAACTACTTGGTGAAATAATCGGTGGCTGCTACTATAAACTTATGTCCCTTGCTGGACGATGGTTAAATTTGGCCGATCATGTCTATTCCCTAACCTCTGAACGGCCATGGCTTAATAATCGGGTTCATGGCCGATGCAGGGGCTCGTTGTACATTTCTGAATTTCAGGCAGTCTTGACATCCTTTATAATACTTAAAGCAATCCTCGAGTATCGTTGGCCAAAAATAACCAGTGCGGTGGAGCAACCACTTTATCTTGTGGGCCGATTGATGAGTTCCACAGATTCCTTCGTGCACTTCACACATCACGACCTTGGCTTCCTCCAAATTTAGGCACCTTAGTAGGACCCCATCAATCATCTGATAGTATAGTTCTTCGTCCAGCAATACATACTTTAAGGCTTTATAGCGTAACTTTCTTGGGGCCGATTGTGATGGATTCCGAAGGTAACTTACTATTTTAGTCCTCAAGTCTTCAATATCAATATCGGTTATTTCTCCTTCAATTATCTTATCAGTCGACCAATACCCTGATGCGGCTTGTGCCAGGTCATTAGTTTCTAAGTTCTGATTTCTTGATACGTGCGTTAGCGATACCATTCTGAATCTCCTAAACAATTCCTGGCACTCTTCAAAATACACCCTTAAATTTTTGTCTTTGCAGTCATATTCTCAGGAGTTGCCTGATTACCAATAATGTATCCCCCATGATTTCAATGGTATCGGCCTCTATTTTGGCCAAAAGTTTTAAGCCTTTGAGGACTGCCTCATATTCTATCTAATTGTTGGTGCAGTAGGGCTTGATAATGTAAGCGAACTCGAAGCTTGCCCCCTGAGGTGATATGATTACTAACTCGATTCCGCATCCGTGCCTGCAGACTGACCCGTCAAAGAAGAGTGTCCATGGTATCGGCTCCACATAGTCGGCTTCTCTATCTCTATGTTGCACAATGAAGTTGGCGATGGCTTGCCTTTTGACTACTTTGGCTGACTCATATTGTAAGTCAAACTCTACCAATGCAAATACCCATTTGCTAATCCTCCCTTTAAAATTAGAGCCGATAGCATGTACTTGATAACATTGGCTTTACATATGACCGTGCATTGTGCCGATAGTATATAGTGCCTTAATTTAGTGCAAGAAAAGTAGAAACACAAGCATAACTTTTCAACTACGGGGTACCTTGTTTCGGCATCGAGCAATCGTTGGCTTAGGTAAAACACAACACATTCTTTTCCTTCTACTTCTTGAATTAATACCGACCCGATGCTTATATTATCAGCCGATAGGTATAACTTGTAAGGTTTATCAGGCCATGGTGGGATTAACATTGAAGGAGTGCTTAAATATTTCTTAATTTCATCGAATGTTTTCTGATGTTTATCGGTCCAAACAAACTCCTCTCCTTCTTTTACCCTCAGTAAAGGCGTGAATGGTTCTAGTTGGGCCGATAAGTTTGATATAAACCGACAGACAAAATTGCTCTTGTCGATTAGTGACTGCAACTTTGTCTTGTTCTCCGGTGGTACTGTATTCTTGATTGCTTGGATAATGGTCTAGCTTATTTCAATCCCTCTTTCGTGAACCATAAACTCAGAAATTTGTTAGCCGATACACCAGAGGCACATTTTTTGGGTTTCAAACGAAGACCATACTTCTTTGCCATTTGAAGAACTTTCCTCAAATCGGCTAGATGTCCTTCATCGTTTTAGGATTTTATGACCACATTATCAATATAGATTTTCACCAGAGAGCTGATTAGATCATGAAATATATAATTCATTGCTCTTTGATATATTGCTCCAGCGTTCCTCAACCCCAAAGTCATAACGACCCACTCGAATAAGATGATGTCTTCGGAGCACCTAAATGCAGTCTTTGAGATATCCTGCTCTACCATAAATATTTGATTATACCCGGCATTCCCATCCATAAAGCTGATGATCTTATGCCCTAAAGCCGTATCGACTAGTTGATTGGCTATTGGCATCGGATATTTGTCTTTAGGTGTAGCTTTATTTAGGTCCCTGAAATCTACACATACTCTCAATTGACCATCCTTTTTTCATACTGGGACTATATTTGATACCCATTCCGCATATCAGCATGGCCTTATAAAATTGGCCTCGTATAGTCTCATGATTTTGGCTTTTATGTGAGGATACATCTCTGGCTTAAATCTTTTCTGACTGTATTCTATCGGATAAAATCATTTTTTTATTGGGAGCCGATGTTCTATGATCGATTGACTTAATCCAGGCATCTCGTGGTACTCCCAAGCGAAACAATCCTAGAACTCTTTCAATAAATCAACCAATTTGTTTTTTATGGAAGAAGGCAGTTTGGTACTAATTTACGTTGGCCTTGGCCTGTCTCTAGGTCCGATATCCACCTCCTCTATTTCATCGGCCGACGTAAACCCTTTTCCAAGCTTACCTTCTTCGTCGTCTATCTCTCTAGACATGGATCCTGGCCCAGAATCGTTTCGCTGATCGGCTAGAGGCCAAGATCTGACACCCTTAAAAAATCTCCCTCCTAGACTCGCTCAGAAAGACAATCCATGTTCTTAAAGTCGGGTGCATCAGCTGTGGATACGGTAACTGATCTGTCATCCTGGATGACTTCAACTTGATCACCTTGCCACTGCAGTAAATTCTGGTACATCGTAGAAGGAACACAATAATTGGTGTGAATCCAGTCCCTTTCCAGCAAGAGGCTATACAAACATTTACCATCAATTATGAAAAATGTGATCGGCAGTGTTTTGCTTCCGATCGTGAGCTTAACGTTCAAGGCTCCTTTAGCGTCTGATAAATTGTCTCCAAAGTATTTTAACACTATGTTGGTCTTTATCAAATCTTCATTCACCCTACTAAGCTTGCGGAACGTGGAATAAGGCATTATGTTAACGGCAGCCCCTCTATCGACCAACATCTTCGACATCGGCTTTCCATCCACGTATCTCTTAATATACAAAGGCCTCAAGTTCTGATGCTCATCCTCTTCCGACTTCTCAAATGTTGCTTGTTGTGGTTGTAATAATAATTATGCAGTCGATTGTTCCTCCTCTTCCTCACAGTACGATGCAGGCGTTCTGTACTCTGTAGGCAATATAAAAACCATGTTTATCTCTATCGGTTTGTCTTCTGTATCAGCTTTCTTCTTCGGGCACCACTCTTTTCTCACCATCGTTTGCTTTGCCGATACTCTTCATATTCCCCTACTAACTGTTCCCGATGCCTCTGACATTGGATCCTCCTCTTCTGACTCCGTGTCAATCCTTCTGGGCACCACCGGGGCCTTTGTACAGAGTTTTGATCCCCTTGCCATCTATCTTCAGTTCAAACGCGCCGATTGTCCAAAGTCTCTCGCTCGGGCGACCCTAACCGGTCTTTTGCAGGTACTCTTTTCTTTGGGGGCTGGTCCTCAGAACTGATATAGTCTGGACTAAATTCTTCAGCGCATTCTGGGCAATTCTTAACTGACGGGAGTCTCATATCATTTTCCTAGCAGAAACAAAAAAAGATGTACTCCTAGTGTGGATCAATCTTCTTGCTATACCCGTATGGTGTGGCATGTTGTTCTCTTTCACAACACCGATGAGTCTTAATGTTATGCTTCAAAGTTTGGCTCCTCTCAACGTGAAAGCTTGGTGAGCCGATGTGAACCATGTTCATCGGGAAGGGGTTTTCGTCAATCTTCATCGGCTTTGTTGCTTCATCAAACTTTATCCTCCCCTGCTCAACGGTGAACTAGATCTGTTGATGAAAAACCTTACATTCATTTGTGCTGTGGGACCCAGTATTGTGCCACTTACAATATTTTCTTTTCTTCAATTCTTCTGCTGATGGAATTATGTGATTCGGCGGGAGCTGGATTTGCTTTTTCTTTAGGAGCAAGTAAAAGATTTTGTCCACCTGACTGATGTCAAAGTCATATCTCTGCTCCTTCTTAGTGACTTTAACCCATGGGCAAGTTATTGTCTTTTTCAATCTGGCCCACTCAGCTAAGGCGACTTCACCATCAGATTCTTTTTGCTCTGAGTCCGATGAATAAAACTGTACTTATGCTACTCGCTTCTGAGTTTTCTCTTTACGTATTTCTTAGAATCGACTTTCATGGGCCGACACCCTTTGCGCCAAATGTGATAGACTGTCAAACTCTTGAGATGAAAACCTCTCCTTGATCGGCGGCAAAAGACCTTGGAATGCCAACTCGGCTAATTGAGCGTCAGTTAGACTGAGGCTGTAGCATTGGTTTCACACATTACGAAAGCGTTGAATATAGTCTGGTACCGATTCATCCATGCACTGTTTCACGGCTGTCAGATCTGATAGCTTCATTTCCTAGATTCCAGTGAAGAAGTACTTGTGAAATTGCTTCTCTAAATCAGTCCATCCTTTAATCGAGTTTGGCAGAAGCGAGGATAACCAAGAGAAAGCCGATCCAGACAGAGACAATGGAAAAACTTAACTCTAAGAGCCTCATCAGCCGAAGCCTCTCCACACTGTGTGAAGAAATAACTGATGTGCTCGACTATCGATGTACTATCTTGACCAGAAAACAATGAAAAATATGGGACCCTGTACCTGTTTGGTAACGGCACCCTGTCAAACCAATCTGGATATGGATACCGATACATATAACTTTGCTCTTTTGGCTTGAGCTCAAATTGATCTCTCATAATCTCAGCAATCTTAAAGGAGAAATCATCTTCTTTCGGCACCGAATAATGCGACACCGGGGTTGCTACTCTTTCTTGATGCTGATAATTATTTTGAGGCATGGTTCCTTCAAAATTCATCTACTATCACGGAGGACCGTAGTAAGCCGTATAATGATACCCCAGCGGAGGTGCCCTCACTAGAGGTTGGTATGCCTGAGTACTAGTTAACATCGGAGCTAGCGATATCAGACTCGGTACCGTGTTGTGCTCCAACCCGTAAGTCACTAGTGATGGGATGGCTATCATCGGTGGAGGTGTGCTCAAGATTACCGGTGTCGATGACCTCTGCTGAAAATAGACTAGCCCTTAGGATAATTCCTGAGCGATAAACTCATCTATTGTCTTCCTGATCAAGATTGATTCATCAGCGCATGGCTAACTGCTTCGTTGACTGCATCTTGAAACATTCTCTGCGGATTCTGACTACTGGACTCGACCTAGAGAGATGGGATCGACAGTTGATTCTTCTGGATCGCCCCTTGCTGAGTCCTGCTAAAGGATTCTAAACACATCTTCTGAAAGTCTGCAACGGTCTGCTGTACTTTTGCTCGCTGTTCATTAGTCAAAAGTTCCAAGGTGACCAGGATGACAACGTTGTTGGTCTGTTTGATCTCCTTCCCGACTATGATATCGATGAAGAAAATCAATCTGGTTATTTATGAAATGTGTCCCACTAGGCGTGCCAAGAAAGCATGTTGATGCAAAAATCGTAGATATTACTATGTCTTCACACTCGAATGACTAGTAGTGTCTGCTTAGCTCTAGTGCAGGTCCTAAATAACCCAAAGGTGTTAATAGGCGTGCCAGTTAATTTGACCCTGCAATTGACAAGGAAACAGACGTGAGATGCCCTAACACTATCGGTACAATGATAGCACATACGAAAATCATGATGCATCAAGATAAATCCATGTAGAACAATACATCCTACCAATCGGCTCTAACAATACAACGTCATAATACCAATCCCCACGGTTTGAACTAAACCGATGCAGCGTAAAGATAGGTTATGAGGAGCGTAATGAACATAATAAATCCGATTAACAGAGAAATAGATAATTCATCGGCTAAAACCCTGACGAATGTCATTTTAACACATTGAACTAGATCGTCCCGTATGTAACCCCATCAATACCACGGATCGGACCTAACTGAGGCAGCGTGTCGTTGCCGATCGATATACGATCTAATCTAATTCGATGAGTTAAACCACCGTGATTGGTAAATACAGAGATCCAATCTATAAAACACGGTAAGAAAATAATAATCAATGTATTTAACCGATAACTAGCAAATCTACTCTATCTGATCGTAGTATCAGACTCAATCGAGAAAGTTATGAACACATGAATCAGTTTACCAACAGGCTATCTCCGTCGAAGTTAGAGATCGAACTCAATCGATGCAGCCATAACTCCGGCAGAGAATCATCATAATGCTACGTACCTAAAGTTGGCGATGCGCTGAAGGGTTTCATTGACTGAGTTGTGTGAACTTGTTACAATGACCCCAGGCTTATATATTTATAGCCGGGTTGACACGTCATCTATAGATGACGTAAAATCCTAACTGATTTAATTATTTGTTAACTAAACGAAAGGCTAATAACGAAGTATCATCTCACGCCATGCGCAGCCTGTCTTCGCCTGTTAAAACCTCTATCGACAGGCCATCGGCTCTTTGTTGCCTAGATCACCTAGCCGATGGTGTATCGATCTAAATTGCGGTGTCAACACATAGTTCTATTTTAATTTTAAAGGTTGAGATAAATATAATTGTGATCCTTAAGTTTCAAATAAAACAAATTATTTTACTAATTTTTATGATAAGTTTACGCATTATCTAGTAAAAAAATCTTAGGTGAGAGCTCATGTTAGAGCTGATGAGCTCATCCAGCGTTCCAAACACTTAGGCGGTGTCTAGCACTGACGCCCTTCAATCGCTTTCACATCAATGACTCAATGATTTTATCTTATTTATACTTACACCTGCAAAAGAAAAATAATCTTATTCTATCTGACTAAATAAAAAAAAGTGATCATTCTATCCGTTTTCTCTCCGAACAAACGCTAACTCATGACGCTGGACATCATCATCATTTTTTTTTCCAAATCTACCGGCAACCACGGCAGAACAAGTCGGGGTCCCTTTTTTTTTTCACCGGACGGCTTCGATCGGCGGCCGGTGGACCAGAGCAATGTGACAGGGCAGAGGTGACTACTGAATGATGCGCGCCAGCCAGCAGCAGCAGCAGCAATTTGACAATGCGGCGGTGAGCATGGACCGTAGTTTTGGCCGGTGGACGACGTGATGTGACTGCGATGACAATAGGTTTTACCACTAGATATATTTTATTAAGAAACTCTTATCCACATTCACGTTCGTGTGTGCGTGTATAATATATATATATATATAAACACACGAATAACAAATATCATCGTTATCCATACCAAGTATATAATAAAAATATAACATACTATCTGGTTGTTTAAATCAACAACTCAAGTTGACACAACACAAGTTAACTACACTACAACCAGTTAGCTTATTGTTTATTAGACTACTACACTAAAGAAAATTTGTCAGCTGCCAAATGCTTTGCCATAGCTTTTTATGTCAAACTTGTGACGAGGAAATCGTTCACATCAGTCTTTTGTCAAACTTGTGACAGGAATCCAAATATTAGTCTTAACAAAATTGCCACATTTTTGTCTATCAGCCAAACAACTCTATTCTTCCACAAAGTTAGACATACCATAATATCGACAAATGTCTAACCTTAGATGTGATAACTTGAGTCACACATCCAAACAATCTCTATATAACATTAAATTGTGTGACATATATATACATATAAGTTTGCATGGTTGGATGCTTTGTTATCATATTTATATACTACAGGAAAACTGGACACTTTCGTCGGCTTAATCAATTTTCGTCGGTTTTATGAAAAACCGACGAAAGAAAAATAACGTTCGTCGGCTCAAGCCAGCCGTCCAAAGAAAGCCTTAACTTCCATCGGTTGTAGGGGACCGACGAAAGATAATTTTTTCCCCAAATCAGTCGCACGCCCTAGTTTTTATCTAGCATACCTAGTTTTTTCTAGCCACGCGCCGCCTCCCCGCCGGCAGCCTCACATCCTCTGTGCGCCTTATCCCATCTCGGGCTCAGGTGGCCAGTGAATCAGACCCACTGCTTCTCCACCTCGTCGCCGCCGATCTGCCGCCGGCCACCGCCTGCTCGCCCAGTTGCCGGCGATGGGCTCACCGGCCGTGCTTGCCGGGGCGACGCCACGCGCGGGGAGGCGGGACGGCGGCACATGCTGGGCATGCACTGGCACACGACCGCGCAGCCACGGCCGCGATGCCGTGGCCCCGGCGACGACCCGGCGGTGGGCAAGCGGGATGGGCTCGCTCCTCGTAAGTTCTCGTCTACCTTTGAATCCCTCTCGCCCCTGCTGTTCAATTGATTGCTACTGCCCCTGTGGTTGGTTATGTGTGTAAGGCTTAGCTCCTGCCTGGTACATCAGTTCATGCTAAAAAATGTTACTTTGATTATAACTATCTAGGTGATAAAACCCGTGTAAATCTTGTGGTGCCAACTTCCAAACCAGTCCTGGCCTCCTTGGCGATTTGAAATCTCTGTTCAGCAACTCATGTATTTACACACTATATACAAGTCTTAGTGTATTTTTGCCTCTTCCCATCGATTTATCATTCTATGGTATCAAAGGTACGAAGCATGGATTTAGCTACGACACCGACAAGCTCAAGTTGAACAGAAACCATTTGCAGCTGCCAATTCCATCAACTTCAAAGAATGCCAACCACTGTGGAAAGCTTGCGATCTGCTGAGCGCAAAGGTTTCAATATTGCAATGTAATAAGTTTTTAACTGCATGCATCTCAGGATTGTCCTGTAACTGTTGAGATTATTTGTGTGTACAGTGAAGATTCTAAAGGCGGGGGAGGATTCTTGACTGGATTTCTTATAGGGGGAGCAATCTTTGGAACACTAGGATATGTCTTTGCTCCTCAGGTATTGTGAAACCATAGAAGTTTTTTTTGCATTGGCATGAGTGAAGTAGATAAAGAAATCCCTCGTGATATAACAATAAATATTGACCCACCATGTTTGTTTTACAATACCTCAGACTGTCTAGCAATCGAAATCACAGAGCCAAATGGCTTTACGAGCAATTTAAGAAATTATGAATTTCTGTCTTTTGACAAGCTCAGATGTCCATTTGAGCTGACCAGGCAGAATGCTAACTAAAAGTTATGTGCATTTGTGCTACTATTCAAAGATAATACACTTGTTCATAAAGCAATGCTTTCTTTGTGTTACTCTGCTATGATCACACTCTTCACCCTATTGCTATCTGGCTTGCTAAGAGTGTTAATTTGGAATCGGTTTTTTAAGAACTTAACATTCTTGAGTAGATCAGCAAGAAACTAAATTCTTTACTGGATGAATGGGGATTAATTTGTAGTGAATGGGGATTAATTCAGGAATAGTATGCATGTTAATAGTTTACCTTTCAATGTAATTGCCACAAGTTTACATAAACCGTCGAAAGTTTTCTTCTTTTTAGAATGTATCTAGGCATTTGTAGTGCATCATGTTAAATTAATCATTGAATGAAAGTTTTGTGGTCACAATTTTTTCTGGTCAGCTGTTCTCTTTCAATGTGACAGAAAAAAGCAAAAAAAAAAAGAAAAAACTTAACTTCCGTCGGCTATGGGCAGCCGACGGAAGTTAGTGTCGACCAGCCATGAACTTCCGTCGGCCTAATCTAGCCGACGAAAGATAAGTATCTTTCGTCTGCGGCCGACGGAAGATAAGTATCTTTCGTCTGCTAACTTCTGTCGGCCGAAAACCGACGGAAGTTAGCGTTTTGCCGACGAAAGAGGCTAACTTCCGTTGGGTTTAGCTTAAGTTCCGTCGGCTTTGGCCGACGGAAGTTTTCTCCCGTAGTGATATCAGCAAACCTAATGTATATGACTTTTGTTCATTAATAAACTAGATAGAAATTTGAGTTTATATTTATATCCTAACGAGATAAAGGGTTTTGGTTTTCCGGTGTCGGTTACCATCCATCATGTGACACGTCTGCTTCACTGGCCGGCCGACACCCGACAGCTTCACCGGAATGCTGGACCTGATTGACACGTGTCACAATATTCACTGTAACAGCGAGAAAATCCTTTCGTTGTTTTTACGTTTTAGGCCAGATATATGGGCTGACTAGCTCACTTTGGACAATGGGATGAGAATATAGCCTGACAAATTGCCGTTTTTCTTACGGTAGCCATCGGGAGCCGGATTGAGCTCGCAATCGATCGTTCGTTCCAACAATCCAACGCACGTACGTGCTAGACTTGGCATTTCTGCCTCGTTTTTTAGTCGCGTCGCTTGTCAACACGGCAGGTCGGCGGCGTCAGCGTCGAGAGGTTGCCGGCGACGGCGCACGCGCGGGACGGCGACCGCCGCGCGCAAGTTGATCAATCAATCGCGTGCGTGCATCGTCCCTGCACAAATACTAGCTTATTTAGATTATATAGATAATCTGTGCCGAGACTAATCAAAACTATCCTCAAATTATACATTATTGTAGACATACTTTTTAAGATCCTAAACAGTATACTTATACAAAACTTTCTATATCAAAATTCTCGAAATAATTTTTTAAAATCATGTATCAACTTTTTAATATTAGATTTGTTCGTTTAAATTCATAATGCATCGTTCACCCTCCGTTTTAAACAGAACCAATACAAGCTAACCTGCTACAGTTGAAAATGTGCGAAGATAATTTGAAAAGGAAAAAAAAGATGCACTTTTCACTTTTCTAGAAGGGGTAGAAGCACAGACGGATCTGTAGTTCTGTACCCTGTTTCTTGTCGTCACTCTTACTTTTTTTCTTGGCATGTAAGACACGAGGATGACAAAAAAAGAGGACTCTGATGTGGACAGTTTGAAACTTGCCAAAACCAATGCTGGGATGATATTTATGGGACTAAATTTATCACTCCCTATTATAATATAAAACTGATTTAATATTTAATAGTATAACGAATCTAGATAGTATAATATTATAGAATAGGGTGAGTACTTCAGAAAACCAATATTTGGATGATATTTGAGGGACCAAATTTGCTGCTATCTCTTTGTTTTTTTCCTCAAAAGATCTTGCAGGTGAAAAGCCTCAATTACAGGTGAAAAACCTCGATTTTTAGCTGGATGGTAAAAACATGGTCGCTATTTGCATGCGGTTAGGGTGTACCCTAAAGTCGATCCAGTTCTTCCTCTCTAACCTCTCTCAACTCTACTGAATCAATTCCGATCGCTCAATTTAACTCTAAACCTTCGATCAAATTCAAATTCCCCAATTCAAATCCTCAAACCTAAATTCCAATAAATATAAATAAATGTATTTATTCTAATTTATATTTACTCTGTAACTTTAATATTACTTGTTTTCATATCATTTTTTAGTTAAAAATAGAAAAACAGATATGATTGATCTATTTTCCTTTCCTACCGAAGCCGTTTTCAGTCTTCACCCTAGCCACCAACATCATTGATTGCGACGCTAAATTTCATTTCGAGCATGAGACTCGCAGCCAAGGAGCCAAACACTACCAGAATTTATTGTCGGTACCCCTCAAGGCATTCCCTACAGGATTTTTTTTATAAACAATATTTTTTCCAAAATTGTAAATCTACACAGCGCGCTTCAGATTTTGTAAAAAATGACCTCTGTCAACACTTGAATTGTCGATAGTCCACCTCGCCCGCTGCGCCCGCAAGTCCGCCGCCCACGCGCGTGCTTCACATGTTGTGCCTGCTGCCCCCCGTCCCGTGTCGCCCGTTGGTCCGCCTCTCGCACCGCCCATGTTTGCGTCTCGCACGCCGCACACCCCGCTCCACATCGAGCGCCGCCCACACGCATGCCTCGTTCCCCACTCCACGTCCCGCCTGCCCACCGGTTCACCTCTCGCAGCTCGCACACCACGCCCGCCTTTGCGCGTCCCTCCCACGCCGTGCACCACCTCACCTTCTGCGTGCGCTGCCCACACACGCGCCTCATACACCGTGCCCACCGCTCCGCGTCTCGCACCCGTCTACACCGTGCCTCCAATGCTCGGTCTCCTCGCTCCTCATGCACGTTGTCTATGTTGATACTTAAAGTGTCGCCAGAGGTCTATATATATAATATCTAGAGTGCGCTATTTAGATTTGTAATTTTAGAAAAGATATTATTTATAAAAAAACCTCCTTACAGCAAATCAGAGAAATCCGGAATGCAAGCAAGCCCCCATCTGATTCGTTGCCACGTAGTAAGGTCAGCCACGATGTAATCTAGCGCTGTTAGTCATTGGATGAATCGATACACATGGGCATGGGCAGGCCGATGAAACTAGGCAGAATAATTCGAGTAACGCTGCATTGCATGTGTGTGAAGAGCTATAGCTCGATGAGATAAGCATGGCGGACATGGACACCTATCACCGGCTGCTTGGGCGCCATTGTGTAGGATCGAAACTAGCGACCAGAGGGGGGGTGAATAGGCGCAAAACAAAAATACAGCGGAAAAATAAAACTTCTGAAATTTAAGTGTCGAACTTGCAAGTGACTCGATGTGATTCAGTTCATGATTTGAACAAATAAAAAGTCACACCTGGCAAGTCGATACTTATATTTCAGAAATCTTTCTCAAACTCAAATATCGGACTTGCGAGTGATTGGATAAGACTCAGCCCACGGCCATGCTAATGATGTTCACTCTTCAAAGCAAGTCGATACAATCCTAGAAAAGATAAACGCCTAAAAGAAACGCCGCTCGTAGAGACAAGTGTAAATTGGTCTACCAAAATGCACCAACAAGTGAGACGAGCGTTCTATAGAAAAAGATACGCCCGAAACACTCAATTTCAAAACATCGAACACTTGGTGAGCGAACACGGTGTCATTTCATCGAACATGCAAAAACGCGTTCCGGATCCTTTTAAACAATAACACAAAAATTAGACATGCATCACAACTTGGTCACATAGACATTTCATCAAACACATACCATGTAGTCCAAAATCAAGTGTCTTGTACACATTAAATCAAACACATGATGTGCAGTATTGAACTCTTGGA
>KE371682.1:330058-344087 GCA_000418225.1 Zizania latifolia | reverse complement strand
GACCCAGCGACTCCTCTTCAGCCCCGCGGTCGGACCCCCATGTACCTGAGTCGCACCGATCAGCACCACACCGGATCAACCCTCGCCGCTTCAGCTTCACGCACCCGGATTGGACCGGACGCTTCCGCGACCCCTCTGCCCGGCCGACGCCCGTCCGTGTACCTGAGTCGCACGACAGCTCCGTCATGGTCGAGTCTTCTCTTCATCTCCCCGGTTGACAAGCACTCATCACCTCATGGTGGCTACCATGACTCCTCACATTGCTGCCAGGCCAGGCCACCACCATATATGGTCAACTCTGTAATTTGTCGGCTTCGTTTCACACTACTGGAGAACGCGCATTTAGTACCGATTGAAAACCTCCCTTTAGTCACGGTTTTCGAGCTGTTTCTATCCATCCGGAACTAAAGGGTGTGGCACATTAGTACCGGTTATTCAACCGGTACTAATACACCTTTTAGTACCGGGTGGGGAACCCACCACGTGGTATAAAAGACCAAGCTTTAGTACCAGCTAAGCTCCCCACCTGGTACTAAAGCTTGGTCTTTTAGTACCAGCTGGACTCCCTATTCGGTAATAAAGGTCCTATTTTTTTATGTTTCGTTGGTGTTTTTATTTAATTAGAATGAGTGAAGGTTGTATTTAGTTTTAATTCATTCCTGTTGTATGTACTATACATGACTCGTATATTCGTACGCTGTTTTTAATTGCTTTGAGAATAAATATTTATTAACAAGATTCTATTATATTTATCTGCATAATATATAAATATCATTATTAATTATAATTATATATACAAAATCATTGTAATGTACTGCAGAACAAACACATCTAATCATAAATAATGTATATACATAATCATTTTCTATTATGTAAAATAAAAATTCTTTATTCTGTGTGGCAGAACTCTCCTCCGGAACGTATAATCTCATCGAGAATGAAGCCGACAAGTTGTTCTTGAATTGCCTGAATACGGTCCTTGGGAAGGATTTTATGTTGCATCTCCTTCATCTGTCATTCTAAAATATGAATATATTAAATAAACTATTATTTGCTAGATATACCATACCATAAGCATTGGAATATTTGAATATTGAATTGATAGGACGTACTATCAAATGTTTTTTTGTGATTGGCCTTTTCTTGTATAGGAAATCTTGTATGTACTGACAGACATAGTAGCCACACAAGTTATTTCCATCCTCCTGCCTCCAAATCTTCAGTGGAAAAAATAAGTTATACGATTTTAGTGTCCTATTTCATGGCACTAATTAAGAAAATGTATAATTTACATACATACCCATTTCATGGAATGGACTTCAAGTTGTTCCTTATAATCTCTCGGGTGGTGTCTACGGAACACCTTTCAAGCCCTGCACATTCAAGTGAACGGTGTTTGAAGCTTATATTCAATTAATCATATCAATATTTAGTACCGGTCTATCTATTGGATGATATTAGTTGTTCAATAAATCTATGATGCTTTGGTATAATTTCTGTTCTTTCTCCTTCGAGTCGTATACAATAATTTTACTATTCTCTATGTCGACCACAAGGAGTATGCAATGGAACCTACACATATACAAACAAATTAGGTAATTACCTAATTAATTTGTTAGATAAGATAGGAATACAATACGTACGGTAAATACACTCACCCAAAATAGTAAGGTAAAAGTATCTCATTTTTGTAATGTTGCTTGTGCAAGTAGCGACATAATGTAAGTAACGTCTCTTTTAGGTTATCTTTAATAAGCTGCTCATTTATGCGCCGAGGGTCCATAAAGCCCAAGTCTTGTCGCGATGAATTTTTTCGTAATTATTGCATTTGCATCCTGCATGATACACGACATATGCATATATAAAATGACCTAAAATTAAGAGAGAAAGCTACGATATTTCTCGTTAATTTTATGAAAGTTAGACTTACAAAAGCAGCTAAGAAGCCTGATGTCTAAAGCATCTTGGTGGTACAAGTCATAGATGCATTCAAAATCAATCCAGACTATGTCCTCCGTTATGAAGTAGTATTCCTCGGTGATTTTGGCAACTATAAACTGTATTTCTTTTTGGGTGACCTCCATGTACCACTCATGAAATTATCGCATTCTCATCGAGAGTTTCAGGAGCATGGAATGTCCCACAAGAGGCTTGCCCAATTCATATTTCCATTTGAGGGGCGCTGTCTGTATCAGTGCTAGACTCAAAATATGCTCCATTGTAAAATTGGTGTCATTCATAAAGGCCTCAATATCATACTTGTAATTTTCTACATCTTTTTCTTGCCAACAGGAAGAGGACGATGCATGATAACTCTTGATAAGCATACGCTCGTAGCCTGTACTAAGCTGCCTTTGTGCGGGAGGCTTGCTATTATCGATGAAGAATTGCTTTGCCGCAAGATCGATGGGTAGCTTTTTCTCTGGCACCTTCGGTGCGAAATGCTCTTTTACCTAGGCTTGTACTAGCTGTTCTGTTTCCATGTCTGTCAGGTCATCGGCCCATTTAGCCATCATGGAGTTTTGTGATTTACTAGAACTCTACTTTTGTGTCGCAGAGATGAGAGTTTGTTCGAGCGACGCTTTCTTCCTTTGTTTTTTTGCCGACGGCTGAGTTGACTGATGACGAGAGCTGTCACTCTGCAAAGGAGGAGGGCTACGACTCCTCTACATTCCTGGTGAGGGAATAGGAGGGATGTGCTCCTGCATTTGTTGCGATGGGATGGGAGGGTCTAGAAGGGGTGCCGAAGGCGTGTGTAGCGGTGTCGTTGGTAAGGGTCTCAAAATGATGTAACGTTTATGTCACAGAATAAAGTTATGGATCGTCTATCCCAATATGTTAAACCCATCACCTCCAGAGATGTCGAGCTACAGGTCTTCGTAGCCTTAAAGTATGGTGGTCACTGAGACTCTAGAGTATCTACTTGGGATAGTGCTCCCGTGCATCGTTTGGCATTTCATCGCTTCATAAGCATCGATGGCTGTCACCTTAACCGATATGTTTCTTGCGGGAATATATAGGTCATAAGGCGTAATGTGAGTTATGTCATCCATAGGGTAATGTCTCTCAACCTCATCGGGGATCCCTGTGGAAGCGCAGCTGCTACGTGTACGTCCAGCGGGGCTAGCTAGTTGCTCTTGTAAATTTAGATTTAGCGTTGAATGCATCTCGCTAATTGTTGCAATCATCTATCTTTTAAATTCTACAGCCATGCCTTCCTGTGTTACAACTAGCTTCTCTTCCAACAAACGGACCCGCTCTTCTTGTACCGCTTTGCTCCTCCTATGGCTTCTATAGCTGCCTTGGTCCTAAGGAAAGCCATACTACCACGGAACCATGCCAACACCTCGCGTGCGACCAGGATGTTCAGGATTTTGAAGTGCTCTCGTCAGCTCATCCTTTTCCCTGTCAGGGTGGAAAGTTCCTTCTAGGACTTCTTGAAGAGCTTGTATTAGTCTTAGGACTGGTTCTCTTATTTCATGAGAAATAATCACATGTCCTTCATCTGAGAGTTTGCCCCTGTGGCCAAAGAACTAGTTCTTTGCATGTTCGCACCAGTCATACGTGTCCAGTGTTATGTCCTTCTTGATAAAATCCTTTTCAAGATTCTCTATCATAGGAATCAGCTTTTTTAGTCCGCTGGTCCTAATTTGTGAAAATATAGTTTCTTGGAGGCGTTCAACTTATTTTGACTGCTTGAGATTTGCCCTATTTCTGACAACTTATACTCGACGAAGGAATCCCAGTGATCCCTTAGTTTTGGGAATTTGTTGAAGTCCGATTGCTTCTCTTTCTTGACATAGACATTGAAAAGATTCTTCTTGAATATTTGAAAAGCTATCGCCACCTTCTTTAAAGCCAATTCTTTTACCTTATTGATTTTATCGGTTGGGAAATGGAAGTGTATCCTCAACCTCTCCCACAACATGTCCTTCACCGACTAAGCGAGCGTGTGTGGATCGTTTTCTTGGGTTGATTTCCAATGTCGGATGCTGATGGACACGATGTCTCTAACCAGATATCCACACTGGTTTACAACCTTGGTGGCAACGTCGGTGGGAGCAACTGGTTCACCATTATCAACAACTTCTATGATGACTCATATCCCCTCGATCTTTTTAGTTGGACCCCTTTTACGAACTTGACTTGTCACTTCTGTGGGCTAGAAAAGAAATTTTGAAGAGTTATGAGCCACATATATGGATTTAAAATAAATCAAGTGTACAATATTATCGATAAAACCAAGACTTTACGTTCGCTACACCAACTTTGGCCTCTTCATCAACTTGCTCACTGGACATGTTGAGGTACACGTTAGTCTCTATGTCGTCAGCCACTTGGCCTTGCGCCTCTAGATCTTGGCATTCATAGCCACTTTGTGCAATCTCGCCAAGGATTATTCTCTCAGCTTCAACGTCGTAGAGAGTCATTTTACCTACTAGAACAAAGTAACGTTATCGTCAGTGCTCAATGACATTACACAATGATTGCATCAGTGTTCGACACTAAGGGTCCAAATGACTTGGTTCGAATGACTTGGATCATGTACCATCACGAAAACGTACTTAGATCACATGGTATTACCAAAGGCCATATATAAATTTACATCACATACATGCGCATTTCATTTACATCATATCATACATTCAGCAAGTTCTCAACCTTGCAAGAGGTGCACACCTTCTAATCTTTTACGTTATATTGATCTAAAAAGGAAGATAAATTTGAGCTCTTTAGACAAGGAATCGAAGTGGTGAAAAGAAAAGGGGATAGAGATGCGTACCAGGGGTGACGGTGAGGGGCTCTGGTGAAAAACGATGAGTTGACGACGGACGGTTCAGTGGCGACGGTGTCCACTATGGCTCACTGCAATGAAGGAGTCGGCGAGACAGCGTATCATAGTGGTGAAAAGAACAGGGGGATAGAGATATGTACCAGGGGCGACGGCGAGAGGCTCCGGCAAAAAATGACGAATCAGCGGTGGACGTTTTAGTGAAAATAATGTCCACTATGGCTCACTACAATGAAGGAGTTAGCAAGACAGTGTATCGAAGTGGTGAAAAGAAGAGGGGGATAGAGATGCATACCGGGGGCGACGGCGAGGGGCTCCAATGAAAAATGACGAGTTGACGGCAGATGGTTCAGTGGCGACGGCGTCCACTACGGCTCACTGCAATGAAGGAGTCAGCAAGACAGCGTATCGAAGTGATGAAAAGAAGAGGGGGATAGAGATGCGTACCGACGGCGATGGTGAGGGGCTCCGACGAAAAACGACGAGTCGGTGGCAGACAGTTCAGTGGCGACGGTGTCCACTATGGCTCACTACAATGAAGGAGTCGGCGAGACAGCGTATCATAGTGGTGAAATGAAGAGAGGGATAAAGATGCGTACAAAGGGTGACAACGAGGGGCTCCGATGAAAAATAATGAATTGGTGGCAGATGGTTCAGTGGCAACGGACGGATGGAAGAGGCAGCAGTTGCAAACTACTGGGGAAATTTTTGGGGGAAATCGTGGCTCCTTTTAAACACCCATCCTTTAGTGCCAGGTAACAACATAGACCGGTACAAATAGTCCTCTTTAATACCAATTCATATGTTCGTTTAGTACTAAAGGTTTTTTCAAACCTTAGCGCGGGCTCCTAAAACCTCGCGCCTGAGCCCTCGTATGTTTGTATGTTCTGTGAATTCTTCATTCGAATTCCATGGCTGTTGTTTGCAAAGTCAGCACCAAGGTCCCCGTTGGCTCCATCAACACTTTTGGGAGCCTCACCTTTGTTGGCGACTCTATGCGCCAACTCGTTTTGTCTGTGTCCACTTCCAGCCGAGAAAAGAGATCACGGACGCCTGCTGTGTGCCCAACCACTTCCCCCACACAGAGAGCGCCTCGCCCCGGTAACAGGGTGATCCCTGCGCCTGAGCGCCCAACTCTGCCGAATACTCGCCGACCAGTCTCTGCCGACTCCCCCGCTGACTATGTTGTCTTCTCCACCTCGAGTGGGAGTACGGTCCAGTGACGCCAATTCACCGATGTCATCTCGGCGCAATCCAAGAAGAGGAACGTGTCGATAAAGTCATCACTTCTGCCGTCTAGCTCCGTCATGACGATGATGGCCGCCGTCTCTGACGACGAACCCACCACCAATGCTGCCGAGTCTAGTACCCATCGGTGGGAACGCCGATGACGGAATATCGTCTGTTCCATTCGCCGAAGGAAAGCTCTGGTGGCTGAAGGTTCATGCCAGGACAATCAAGAAACTTTCATGGTGGACTTTGAAGTTCTTGTCATGTACCGCACACCGACGGCGAACCTAGTCGCCATTGAAAGGGCACTTTCTGCCCTCCTCGAGACTCCTGAGCTCCAGAGAGCTCGGGCGATGACGCAGGCCGCCGCCACCCAAATTGCTAATTTGGCTCCACTAGACCAATCGCACTCCACCGGCCGCAACACCGCTCGACCGACCGGTCCTTCACGACACTCCCGACCGAGTGAGTGTCATGGGAGCTCTTACTCGAGTGACGCTCGGGAGATCCTTAATCAAGTGCGAGATGCGCGCAACTTCATTTCTCTTTGTCACAGAGACCACGAGCATGGCGAAATCTATCGCTGGGAGCAGTATGACCAGAGTCACAGCACTCCAGGAGCCGACCGGCGAGATGATATTGATGCTCGCCACAACGGATTCTTGGCCTTCACTGAGCGGCTCCGCCAGGTGGTTTGGCCAAAGGGATTCTGCCCCACGGGCATCGAACCCTACAATGGCAAGACCGACCCCTCGCAATGGCAATGGCTGTATTACACAGCCATTTGAGTAGCCAACGGGGTTCAACATGTCATGGCAAATTATCTTCCCATGATGCTCGCGCTGACCACCATCAATTGATTGGTGAGACTTCCTAAAAACTCCATTGACTCCTGGGATCAGCTGTGCGATATGTTTATCGCTAATTATCAAGGGACATAGTAAAGGCCAGCCTCTCGGTACGACCTGCGCTAAATACATCAAAGGAGTGACGAATCCCTCCGAGACTATATTCGTCGATTCTCTTAGCGCCGGAACACCGTCGCTAGCATCTCCAACAGTGACATCATTTCAATTTTTTAGGAGGGATTGCGGAAGCCTTCAGAGCTTTTCCGCTACCTGGTGATGAATGAACCGGCGACGCCAGGTGAGATGATTACTATCGCCGAACAATACATCAACGCCGAAGAAACCGAGCGTGAGCAAATGCACCCGACTACACAGGAGTCTCGCAAAAAGAAGAAGCGCTCGGACGAGGATCACCGATCACCCCGTCGCGTCGACCGTGACAAGCCTGAGTCCTCCCATCCAAAAACTCAGAAGAGAAAGTCCGAGCATGTCATGGTTTTGGAGGAAAAACCAAAGCAATGAGGAAGGGGGCACTCGGTGGTGTAGGAGATGCTTGACAATTCCTGCATATTTTATCCGAACAGCAGCCACACCACGCGTCGGTGTTACCAACTGCAAGATCAAATGCTCTAAGAGGTGCAGAATAATCCCCGACAGGATCGGCGATGTCAGGATGATAAAAATAAATCTCATCGAGAAGATAAAGATGCCAACCGCCCAGTCGGAAATGATTTTCAGGAGCCCGATCGGACGGTCTCTATGATTTTCGGTGGGGAGATCGCTGCAGAGTCCAAGTGCCAACAAAAACTTCTCGCCCGCCGAGTCAATACCATCAGTGGGAAAGAGCCCAAGTGCCTCCGCTGGTCTAAAGTTCTGATTACCTTCAGTCGGGATGATCAATGGACAGACATCCCCAAACCAGGCCGATTTCCACTGGTTGTGGACCCAGTGATACTGAAAGTGACTTGCCCGATGGCTCCCCCGGTGGAGGTGATGGACGAGGTGGAGATAGAGAAGAGGACGAGCTCACCACCAGCAACGTGGCATCGACGGGGCCTCCCTCTGACATCTCCGACTCAGCCCTGGCCTCTCCCAGGAATGACGAGGGCACCTTAGGCTTGCCCTTCGAAGCCACCGACAACCACGTCCTTTTCACCACTGGAGCAGCAGGAGCCTTGTCCTTCCTCTTCTTGCCGATCGGGCCATCGACCCAATCGATGTCCTTCTGCCTGACCGCCCGTGGCTGCTCTGGGAATGGTGCCAAGGAACAAAACACGTCTCGCCCCTACATTTCACAGAGTCAGACCCGACACCCGACAGGTGATATTGCAAAAGGAAGCAACCAAGAAATATAAATAAGGCTGACTACAACGCCTTACCTCCGATCAGGGATTGGTGAGATGATACGACTTCGGGGCATCTTCGTTGCTGATCTCCATCTTAGCAGCAAAGAGATCCCGAACTCGCTCTGTAGTCTCCTCCGCGGACAACGCCTCCAAAGACTCGCAGGAGGGGTCGGTCCAACCCCCAAACCGTACCCCGACCGCGCCCGGCTCTTGTAAGGCTAGATACGGCGGAGCACAAAATTAAGAGTCATGATGACCCTTGTCATCTTCTGCTCCTAGAGATTCACGATCTCCTGGACCAGTTCATCCACTGGACCCTAGTCGGCCAAACTGCAACGGTCCGACCAGGTCCACGCCGAAGCTGGGAAGCGATCGATCTCTAGAGAGAGCTGGGCTCATGGTTCCTCACGTAGAACCACTGGCTATGCCAGCCCTTGTTCGAAGATGGGAGGGCAACGGGGATGTATTCGACAGCCTTCCCATCGCGGAGCTGGTTTCTAGCCCCCTCGACCACCTTCTTGGAATACGATTTTAGATAAAAGAAATGACAAAAGAGGTCGAAATATGGTTCGATGCCAAGATAGGCTTCGTAGAGGTTGATGAAAATGGAGATATAAAGAATGGAATTGGGGTTAAGGTTGATGAGAGAGATATCGTAGTTGTGAAGAAGGCCATGGAGATAGGGGTGCACCGGAAGGCCGAACCCTCTGTGGAAGAAAGACTCGAACACCACTAATTCATTGGTGTTCAGAGTTGGGAATGTCTCACCGGCCGCCGAATGCCAGAGGGACAGCGCCTAGGCCGGGAGAACGCCGGCCTTCTCTAGAAGCTTCAGATGCCGGGTGATGGCAACGGACTTGTAGAACTCCTTGGAGCGATCGACAGTAGCATCCGAGGAGGCCATTGGTGGAGCTGATTGTCGAGCAAGGTGTTTCAGATGGAATAATCGGCGTGCCTTGCGGAAGCACACTACGCAATTACAGTGACGGCCGGGGCGAATAGGAGCTAGGACAAGAGAGACTTGGATGCAAGGAGGAAGAAACCTCGGATGCGGGCAGAAAGCATGCGATGGAAGGAGGAAGAAGGAGATGATTTATGGCCAGCGGGAAAATAGCGATTTGATTTCTCGGTTCCCTCACAACCGACTTAAAAAGTGATCTAAGTGGTGGGCCATATTATCACCTAAACTGTTCTAACTTTCCCAAATGTAGCAACTCGCCATTGAGGTTAAATCTAATGGCAGAGGAGGTGAGGATGCGAAGAAACACCTCAGATCAACCACACCTGATCGCCTGAACACCCGAGGGCTCGGACTCCCCTCTCTCCAACGGACGCCTGATCGCCTGAACGCCCGGGGACTCGCACTCCCCTCGCTCCAATGACGCCTGATCACCTGAACGCTCGGGGACTCAGACTCCCCTCGCTCCAATGACGCCTGATCACCTAAACTTCTTGGGACTCGGACTCCCCTCGCTCCAACGACGCCTGATCACCTGAACGCCCGGGGACTCGGACTCCCCTCGCTCTAATGGACGCCTAATCACCTGAATGCCCGGGGACTCAGACTCCTCTCGCTCCAACGGATGACTGACCGCTTAAACGCTCGGGGACCCGAACTCCCCTCGCTCCAATGATGCCTAATCGCCTGAACGCCCGGGGACTCGGACTCCCCTTGCTCCAACGGATGCCTGACCACCTGAACGCCCGGGGACTCGGACTCCCCTCGCTCTAATGATGCCTGATCGCCTGCACGCCTGGGGACTCAGACTCCCCTCGCTCTAATGATGCCTGATCACCTGAACGCCTAGGGGCTCGGACTCCCTTCGCTCCAATGGATGCTCGGTCACCTGAACGCCTAGGGGCTCGGACTCCCCTCGCTCTAACGAACGCCTGATCGCCTAAACGCCCAGGGGCTTGGGCTCCCCTCGCTCCAATGAACGCCTGATCGCCTGGATGTTTAAATGCCTCACGCTCTAGTTACGCCTAATCACCTGAACACCCAAAGGCTCAAACGCCTCATGCTCTAGTGACGCCCGATCGCCCGAAACGCCTAGGAGTTTAAATACTCCCCACCTCAACAACACAACAATGACTCATCTCATCAAATCACGCAAGATATCAAACCCTAAAGCCCGCTCTTCTAGCAGACTGCAGGCTTAGGGGCTACACCCAGTAGGTGCACCTAATCAGTGCACCTACCAGGTAAATGAAAGGAATATATTAAGAAGTTCATCTTTGTGCTCCTCATGACTTCCTGACTCCACCCAGATAGTTGTCGCCTCTTTGCCGTGAAGAGCTCGGAGGCTCCTATCAGGGTACCTCCCGAGTGCCTTTAAGGCTGTCGGACAGAGTAAGGGGTCAGGAAACAAGACAATAAAGACAACCTTAGAGGTGGTTGGACCGGCATTCTTCAGTTAGGCGGTCAGCAGTACTCGAAGGAATATCCCGACTACAAGAACTCGGAAGGCAAAGGCAATGACTAGCCCACACTATCAATGACAATAACTCAAAGACGTAACTGCCAATCTTGAATACAAATTAAGATAGCAAGTAATGCTATGATTACTAGCCCACGATCCCTAGTGATTTAACTGTTGAAGAGGTACTTAATTGAGTAGTTAATGCCTAAAACGGTAACCCCCGACCCTTGAGATATATAAAGGGATCGAGGGTACCTCTCACAGAGAGAGAGACGTCTTTCATTCATACGTGTGCGAGCGCCCTTGTAATCAGGTTCCTCGACGTATACTCTGTCACACAGGACTAGGGTTGTTATCCTCTAGGAGGCTCGAACCTGTCTAAACTCTCTTTGTCTCATAGTTCTTGAGATAACCATAGAATCACGAACACAGAAAACCCCATATACCGAACTAAACTACCTCTGTGGGTAACCCCATCAGAGGACTGCCGTCTTACGCAACGACAGCCATAAATACTAAAATCAATTATTATTAATTTGAAGGTTCATTAATTCTTAAAAATTGACATAACCATAATTAAATTCTCAGAACAATATAATCCAGCATAATTGTATATATTATAAATTCTTTGCATTACTACAAGAGTGTTACTTTTTTTTACAAGCATTCCTTCATTGTGATCGTGCCCTGCATAGGGAGCACCCTCATTGCCTAATGTGAGATCATGTGTATGATCATTGATTTATGATGAACAAATTAGTTTTGACCTTGATATATATTGAACAAATTGGTTTTGATTAGTTTAAGTGGTCGATCTCTTTGGTCGAGTTATCGAGCACTCTTATCGGGCACTCAACACATAGCACCCAAGAAATTAAGCCCTCGAGAGTTTTCAGCACCCGAGAGATTTCAGCACTCGGGATTTTAGATCACTCGGATTTTTGATGTTCGAGTTGGATCATGTGCATTAAATTGTTTATTCTAAAAATACACAATGTTTATGATTGGAATGTTTGAGTTAGGTTGGAAAGAATTGATTGGACTGATTGAATCAAGTTAGAAAGAACTTATGCTCAGAAAAGGGTTTCTTGGTTTGTTCATGTGTAGGCATTGCTTGAGGGCGAGTCGTGGTCGATGACAGGATCGGAGCTAGGCTCGAAAAGGAGTTGAGGCTTAGAACGGTCGAGAATGTCATGCAGGATGCTCAAGTTAGAGGATACGCCACGTGAAGATGAGGGTTCCATATGGCGTACGTGGGGATGCGTACGAATATGAAAAGGATACGAGGTTTCCATATGGCATACGCGGGATGTGTGTAGATATAGAAAGGAGGTAAATTCAGAAGGAGTTAGGATTTGTTAGATTCGTAAGAGATATGGATTACTAGTTGGATTATGATTCCAAATGTTGTTATTTTCGTGGCTCATGGTGAGAGCCATGAGGGACTATAAAAAGACTAGAAGGGAGAGCAGAACGCATCATGAAAAATAAAGAGAAAATTAGGGTTTAGCCTTTTGCTCTCCATCTAGGGCTTTGTTCGTGATTTAGTGAGTGCTTTGGATTGCACCTTGTAAACACTCTTATGCAATAAAGATTCATCTTCAAGCATCGAGGAGTGTGGTATCACGTTCTTTCTCTTAATGTTCATCGGTTTGCATTATTTTGGTTAATCCTGTGATTTCACTTTTACTTGTGATTTAATTCGAATTGATTCATCCAAAACCTTGCTAGGACATTGATAAAGAGATCTGCAAAGTTTTATTAGTTAATTCCTCGTATTTTATGAGTAATTAAGGTTTTAATTTTTGGATCGGATCTGTTCTATTTTTACGCTGCAGCAAATCTTGGGGATCATAACTTTTGATTGGAAACTCAGATTTGAGTGAAATCTCTTGAGAAAGTTTTGTATTGAAGTCTAGTTTCTTGTGTAAAAATTTAAGAACAATCCGAGTTATGGTTTTAAAGTTACGCTTGTTTTACAGTACCTTGGTCAGGCTATTTTCTGCTCTCGAGAGTGCTCTCAGGAAAGTCCTTAGGAAAATTCTAGGGTCCTCGAGAAAGCCCTCGGGAAATTCAAGAAACCCTCGGGAATTTCAGTCTCCTCAAGAAATTTACAGATTGGTCAGGAATTAGTTTTCTGATTTTATTTTTGGTGTCAGTTTTGGGGTACTGCAACCATTCACCCCTCTCTGGTTGCCGTGGTTAGCGTATTTTATTCTTATAATTGGTATCAGAGCTTGGTTTCTCTGTTATTTTGATCTTAACCTATTTAAATAATCACCATGGCATCCAAGAGGTTTTCAACTAAGCCGTATATTTTTGATTGAATTGATTTTCAGTTTTGAAAAACAAAGAAGGAAGCTTATATTATGTCACAGGGTTTTGACATATGGGAAAAAGTTTCTAAACCATATGATCCACCTTCTGATAATCAAGTTAATAACACAAATAATGCTACTTTTGAAGACAATTGCAAAGCTCAAAACTTGATTATCAATGGTGTTGGGTGTTCTGATTTTGATCGTATTTCTTAGTTTCTTTCTGCGCTTGAGATGTGGAACGCTCTCTGTGCCTATCATCAAGGCTCCTCCACAATCAAGAAAGTGTATAAAGACGTGTACAAAAAGGAGTATATGAAATTTGAGATGAAACCCAGTAAAACCTTAGATGAATATTTTGCTCGCTTTAACAAAATTCTTAACAATCTTCATTCAGTTGATTCTTCTTATGCTATTAATTATGCTGATTCTAAAATTGTGAGGAGTCATGGTAGCCACCATGAGGTGATGAGTGCTTGTCAACCGGGGAGATGATGTGAAGAAGATGAGAAGATGAGAAGACTCGACCGTGACGGAGCTGTCGTGCGACTCAGGTACACGGACGGGCGTCGGCCGGGCAGAGGGGTCGTGGAAGCGTCTGGTCCAATCCGGGTGCGTGAAGCTGAAGCGGTGAGGGTTGATCCGGTGTGGTGCTGATCGGTGCGACTCAGGTACACGGGGGTCCGACCGCGGGGCTGAAGAGGAGTCGCTGGGTCGGATTGGCCCAATCCGGGTGCACGGTCGGGGGCACCGGACCCTTTGACGGCTTCGGCTTAAAACCGTCAAAACCAAACGGAAAGTAAAAAGTACCGTTAAATTTAGCGGTGTCGTGACGGCCAAGTTGATCACATCATCGAATAATCCAGAGTCTGTATCTTTTACGCTTTTGCCCTTCGGGCCTCGCTTTGAGAACATTCTAGAGTAGGGGCATTTGAGTCTTTTTACTTTGGCCCTTGGGGCTATAAAAGGATGTAACCTCCCATGAGAACACTTGAGGATTTTGAATCAATTTGAAAAATCTTTTAGCAATTTTGGGGTGTTTATTTCTCCTCCCACCCTTTCTTCTTCCTTCCTC
>KE371682.1:314089-329132 GCA_000418225.1 Zizania latifolia | reverse complement strand
CGTTCTTCCACATGGCGAGCGCAATACGCCTGTTATTGTCGCTCAGCATGAGTTTAACAACAAGGCGGTAAATTTGCTCTTTTCTGGATTGGGTTCTGTGGAATTTGAGTGTGTTAGCCATCTCGACACAGCTCGAGAGATCTGGGCAACCCTCCAAGCTCATCATGAGGGCACTACCCAGGTCAAGGCTAGGCTCTACCAGACATACCGGCGCGAGTATGAGAACTTCGCACAAAGGCCGGGTGAATCTATTGATGATTTGTTTGCTCGTTTTCAGTCGGTTATTAACAAACTCTGAGCCAACAAAACAGATGCTGATCAGTTGGTCTCAGATCATGAACAAGCTTTAAAAATCTTGCATACTTTGGATCCGAAGATCTAGGAGAACAAGGTGTTTTCCATTGTTGAGAGTGCTTCTTATGACACCTTGTCGAGCGCCGAGCTGTTTTCTAAGCTCAAGGCCACAGAGGTCGACTCCCAGTTGAGGTCAAAACTCACTGGCGTTAGTCCAAAGACCTTGGTCCTGGCGTCTCCAGCTGATTCATCTCTTACTCCAGCTCTTGCGCTTTCCACTGTGTTATCTATTACAGATGAATATTTGGATTTGATCGGTGACGATGATCTTTGTCTCTTTAACAACCGGGTTCGTCGTGCATACGATCGCCGGATGACTAAGAGACATGGCACCACAAAAGGCTGTTTTGAATGTGGTGACCTGAGTCACTTTATCGCTGAGTGTCCCAAGAAACATGATCATCATAAGAGGGACTCAATCGATCGCTCTCGTGCTCCCCCTGAGCGTGATTACCCTAGCAGGTATCACCAGAAAGGGAAGTCCCGTTCTCGGCAAGTCCGGAAGGTACTAAAGGACTACCGGCGCGAGAACAGGAGAAGGGACAAAGTGTTCATTGCTGAGCTTGAGAGTCAGTTTGCTCGTGATCCTTGTCGTGGTCTTCCTCTTCTTCTAGCAGCTCAAGTGAAGATGAAATGAAGAAAGGAAAGAAGGAGGATGATGGGGACATCACTGCTTAGGATACAACCATACTTGATTACCAAGGACCGATGACTCATGCTCGAGTTCGTCAATTAAATTATCAGGTGAATTCGTTCCTCGTCACTCAAACAAGTCCTTCTATGAATAGAATACTACTAAGTTCAGGTTATAATTGTATTATACTTAGGAACATCGGAGAAGAGACAGTGGATCGGATAGCCGAGTGGACAAGAGGAGATCAAGACTACCGACCAGGCACTCGGGAGATGGCACGTTCAGGCCACCGACCGTGACGATCGGGAAATGGCCGAGTCCGACTACAAGACCAGTCGAGAGTCGGACTATCAAACCAGTCGGAAGTCAAGACCAGTCGGGAGTTGGACTCTAGATCACTTCGAGTTAGAGTCCTAATAGGTTAATCGAGTCAGTCTTAGGTTTAGGATTTATTTTGGAGTCCCACAAGGATAGGGCCCACGTTATAGATGGCGTGTCACGTCTTGTAACCCTTATAAATAGATAGCCGCCATCATGGTTAGGACTTGGGTTTTGCTTAGATTATTTTGCCATTGTAGTTTCCCCGTAGATCGGTTTGTAGAACCCCAACTTCGAGTACTTCATATTATTTATCAGCAATAAAGATTGCGTTTACCTTGTTCTTGCAAAGTTCTTCGATTGTTTGTAGGATCAAAACCTTCATGGTGAGGTCGACTACGTGAAAGCGTGGTTGATAATGACTAGACGTGCGGGTGTATCGATTGCAAGGTTACGATCGCTGATCGAAAGCCTTAAAACGTGAACGTCCACTCGTCGCCTCAATCGAACCTATCGGAAGATCGGGCCATTAATCGGATCAAGTGCACATCAAATGGTATCAGAGCGAAGGTTGCCTGTTAGGTACATCAATTTATCCTTGTTTATTTTCATTACCAAGAGTCTAGAAAAAAGCCACACAAAATTTTTTTGTTGTTTCGTTATAGATTAGTTCCGCTATCCAAACCCTATTGAGCCTTTTGCGCGTTTAATCTCAGTATTGCTTTGTTGAGTTTGAGTCTGAGTTCAAGTCTGGTTGCTTGTTTAGAGTTATGTTCGTGGAGTCTAGTTCAAGTTTTGCTTTGTCGTGAGAGCCTTCCTTGAGAGATCGAGTTCATCTCGGTTTTGGATTGCAACCGCCTTGTATTATTATCCCGCATCGCAAGCCTGTTAGTTAGGTCACAAACCGCCTTGTGTCAATCGCCCTGCACCGCTAGCCTCCTTGCTTCAGCCGCAAACCTATTGAGGAAATCTTGTGATAACTGAACAAAAAAAAGAAAGTTGTGCAGAAATTTCTGATTGGCGCATCGTTCAGTAAAACAGCCATAACTTTGGCATACGGACTCGGAATCAGGCAAATAAGTATATTTTAGAGATCTACAGAAAAAGTTGCATCCAATCGGACCCCGCTTCACTGGGTTCGATGATTTCATCTTGCCCAAATTCGGCCTGGAAGATTGAGTTTTCGCACCAGTAAGTTTAGAGAAAAAAAGAAGAGAGAAGAAAAGAAAGATCAAAAAAAGAAAGAAAGAGCAAGATAGCAACAAAAGTTTTATACAGTGCTGAATTTTCTAACACTTGTTCAATTGTGCATGCGTCCCACAAATCTTTTGTATCCTACTCTCGCTCGCTTAGGCTAGGCCCTAGGGACGAGTCTCGACCAGCGACTTTGACAAGTGATTGGGACCCTTATTCAACTTTGCTAATTCTGTTATTAAATTTTGCTATCCTTTGCTACTATATACTGCCTTTCAAAATTCACATACTTCCTATCAGTTCAGATTGGACCCTTGTAATCACACCTTGCACTCATCAGACGTCCCACCTCTCCAGTCGTACCACCTGCTTCAGTTGGTAAGAGCTTGGTAAGACATAGAGAGAGAGAGAATCCACTCTGACCAGTTTCATAGTTGATAGAGATAATACTTTTTGTGTTGTTTCTATTCTCTACTAACAATGGCAGGTGAGGTGAATGACTTCGCAGATTGTGCTTCAAAGGAGGAGTTCTAAAGGCTCGATGAGAATATTAACACTAATATCACTACTATAAATGCCATGCAGTTAAGCCTCTAGGCACTAGCTGGGAGTATTACTACTCTCACCGCCAGTGTTCAACAATTAACGGCAAATCAACAACCCCCAGCTCCGGTATCTGAGGGTGAAAATGATGAAGAGGACACCGAGCATAGTGACGCACGCACCACAGCCCGTGTAGAGCGCCTATGACGACGACGTCAATGTAATCATCGAGGACCGGGAGGTAATGATCACCATGACAATCAGCCATAGGGACGAGGTAACGATGACCCGTTTGCCAAAGTCAAATTTACTATACCATCCTTTACTGGTAAGTATGATCCCAAAATATACTTGGATTGGGAAATGACAGTAGAACAAAAATTTAATTCCCATCTAGTTCTAGAAATACATCGAGTTAGGCAGGCAACTAGCAAATTCAAGGATTTTGCCATTATCTGGTAGAACAAATTGGTAAAATCTAGCTTAGAACCTGATACATGGGATAGGTTGATACGAGCTATGCGCGGTAGATTTGTTCCTCCATCATACAAACGAGATTTTGAGAAAGAAATTACAACGCTTAAACCAAGGTAATAAGTCTGTCGAGGAATATTACCAGGAGCTATAAATAGGCATGTTGCGTTGTGAGGTAGAAGAAGATGAGGAGGATAAAATGTCTCGTTTTTATGGGGGTTTGAGATGAAAAATTCAGGACACAGTTGATTATAAAGAATATAATTCCATTAATAGATTGTTTCATCTAGCTATGTTAGCTGAGAAAGAACTACAGGGAAGACAGCAGATGTCAAAGAATAATTTTAGGAATACGACTACATCGAGGCCTTCCATGGGATACACCAAGACTTCACCGAGCACCGCGCTTTGGTCTGCTACCCCCTCTGTTGATAGGGCGCGTTCAGTAGCACCATCATCAACCAAACAAGCAACTGAGGTAAGTAAGTCGGTTCAAGTGCCGACACCTGCAAAAAGCTCGTCATCAATTGCTTCCACGGGACGAACAAGGGATATTCAATGTTTTAAATGCAAAGGATTAAGGCATGTGCAACGAGATTGCCCTAACCAGCGGGTGCTGATTGCTACTGAGAATGGTGAGTACACTAGTGCAAGTGAAAATGAAGATGAATTAGTACTTGCCACTAACCTTGCAGGCAATGAAGATGGAGATGACCCGCCTAGTGATCATGAATTGGAACAAATAGGCACTGCCGACACGAGAAAATATTTGAGTATTGTTGCACAACGAGTTTTGAGTGCTCAAATGGAGAAGGCGGAACAGAACCAACGCCACAACCTATTTCAATCAAGATTCATTGTCAAAGAAAGAGCGTGCCGCGTTGTTATTGATAGCGGGAGTTATAGCAACCTTGCTAGCTCCGATCTGGTTGAGAAACTTAACTTGCCCACACAACCGCACCCACATCCTTACTCCATCCAGTGGTTCAATTCTTGCGGCAAGTTGAAGGTAAGTAAAACTGTAAGAATATAATTTTCGGTAGGGACTTACCATGACAGTGCAAGTTTCGATGTTGTGCCTATGCAAGCATGTTCTTTACTTTTGGGTAGGCCTTGGGAATATGATAAAGATATTTTGCACCGTGGGAGAACTAACACATATACTTTCACCCACAATGGTAAGAAGATAGAATTGATACCAATGACCTCTGCTAAAATTTTAAAAGATGATGTAGCACGAGCTGAACAAGCCAGAAAATTGAGTGAATCAAAATCTGAAAATCAACAAGTAGCCAAAGATGTTATTCCATCTAAAAAGGAGAAGACTGAATCACATGTGAGGAAGGACATAGTCAAATTGAAAGGCGCTTCCATGCTAGCTACTAGATCTGAAATTTCTGAATTAATTAACCATGAACCTGTATGTTGTGCTTTGATTTGCAAAGAGGTTTTCTTTACACTTGATGAATTAATGACCTCTTTACCTCCTGTTATTGTTAAACTTTTACATGAGTTTTCTGACGTGTTTCCCACTGACGTGCCCCCGGGATTACCACCTGTGAGAGGAATTGAACATTAGATTGATTTGATTCCGGGAGCAACGTTACCAAACCGTGCACCGTACAGGACCAACCCTGAAGAGACTAAGGAGATTCAGCACCAAGTGCAAGCCCTGCTCGACAAAGGGTACGTACGTGAGAGCCTTAGTCCTTGTGTTGCTCTAGTTATTTTGGTACCTAAGAAGGATGGATCATGACGCATGTGTGTTTGACTATAGAGCCATCAATAACATAACATTTCGGTATCACCACCCTATTCCTCAATTAGATGACATGCTTGATGAATTAAGTGGCTCTATTGTATTTTCCAAAGTGGACTTGCATAGTGGCTACCACCAAATAAGAATAAAATTAGGTGACGAATGAAAGACTGCGTTTAAAACTAAATTTGGCTTATACGAGTGGTTAGTAATGCCTTTCAGTTTAACTAATGCACCCAGTATATTTATGCGAGTAATGAATGAAGTTTTACACAATTTTATTGGATGATTTGTGGTAGTATACTTTGATGACATACTGATTTATAGCAAGTCTCTAGGTGAACACAAGAAACATCTACGTGTTGTTTTTATTGCTTTAAGAGAAGCACGTTTGTTTGGTAACCTCGAGAAGTGCACGTTTTGCACCGATCGAGTTTCTTTTCTTGGTTATGTTGTGACCCCACAGGGCGTTGAAGCTGATGAGACCAAGATAGAAGTTAACCGACTCCTAAAACAGTTACACAAGTACGGAGTTTTCTAGGGTTAGCTGGGTTCTACCGACGGTTTGTGAAGGATTTCAGCACGATTGCCGCACCCATGAATAAGCTCACAAAGAAAGGCGTTCCTTTCCAATGGGGACAAACACATGAAGACGCTTTCAGTCTGCTGAAAGAGAAGTTGACTCATGCACCACTGCTCCAACTTCCTGACTTCGGTAAGATTTTTGAACTCGAGAGTGATGCGAGTGGAATTAGAATTGGAGGAGTGTTGACACAAGAAGGTAAGCCGATCGCATATTTTAGTGAAAATTTGTCAGGAGTTAGTTTGAACTATTCTACTTATGATAAAGAATTATATGCTTTAGTTCGAACACTAGAAACATGGCAACATTACCTATGGCCCAAGGAGTTTATTATATATTCAGAGCATGAATCATTGAAACATATTAGAAGCCAGGTAAATCTGAATAAACGGGATGCTAAATAGGTAGAATTTATTGAATCATTCACATACATCATTAAGCATAAGAAAGGTAAAGACAATGTAATTGCTGATGCTTTACCTAGACATTATACCATGTTGTCTCAGCTTGACTATAAAATCTTTGGATTAGAAACGATAAAGGATTTATATGCCACTGATTTTGATTTTAAAGAAGCATTTGCATATTATCGAGAAGGAAGGACCTGGAATAAATATACTCTGAACGATGGGTTATTATATCGCACTAACAAATTGTGTGTTCCGGCAAGCTCTGTTCGTCTTTTGTTTTTGCAGGAGTAGCACAGAGGAGGATTAATGGGACATTTTGGAGTGAAGAAGATAGAAGATGTGCTGGCCACTCATTTCTTTTGGCTAAAAATGCGATGAGATGTTGAGCGTTATGTTGCTCAATGCAACACCTACAATAAAGCTAAGTCCCGCCTCAATCCACACGGCCTTTACATGCCCCTATCTGTTTCTAGTGTTCCTTGGGAGAATATTTCTATGGATTTTGTTTTAGGATTACCTAGGACTAAGAATGAGAGGAATAGTGTATTTGTGGTTGTAAATAGATTTTCTAAGATGGCTCATTTTATTCCTTATCTTAAGAGCGACGATGCTACAATAGTTGCTAATTTATTTTTTAGGGAAGTCGTTCGTCTTCATGGAGTGCCAAATACGATTGTTTCTGATCGTGATACAAAGTTTCTAAGTCACTTCTAGAGGATATTATGGCAGAAATTGGGGACGAAACTACTGTTTTCTACCACATATCATCCCCAAACTGATGGTCAAACTGAAGTAGTGAACCGTACATTGTCAACAATGTTGAGAGCTATTTTGAAGACCAATTTGAAGATGTAGGAAGAGTGTCTACCTCACGTAGAGTTCGCTTACAATCGATCACTACACTCTACTACAAATATGAGTCTATTTCAGGTGGTATATGGTTTTAACCCCCATGCTCCTATTGATTTATTACATTTACCATCTTCTGAGAAAATGAATTTTGATGTTAAAACACGTGCTGAGTTTATACTTAAATTACATCAAACAACTAAAGAACATATAGAACGTATGAATGCAAAGTATCAAATTGCTGGTAATGACGGTAGAAAAGAAGTTATTTTTGAACCAGGTGATTTGGTACGGTTACATTTACGAAAGGATAGGTTTCCTGATTTACGTAAATCAAAATTAATGCCTCGTGCGGCTGGTCCTTTTAAAGTGCATGCAAAGGTAAATGATAATGCATACAAGATTAAATTACCTGTAGATTATGGTGTGAGCGATATTTTTAATGTCGTCGACTTGACACTCTACCTGGGCGAAGAGATTGACGTTGAGTCAAGGACGACTCCAAATCAAGAAGGGGAGGATCATGGAGACATCACTGCTTAGGATACAACCATACTTGATTACCAAGGACCGATGACTCGTGCTTGAGTTCGTCAATTAAATTGTGAGGTGAATTCGTTCCTCGTCACTCAAACAAGTCCTTCTATGAATGGAATACTACTAAGTTTAAGTTATGATTGTATTATACTTAGAAACATCGGAGAAGAGACAGTGGATCGGATAGCCAAGTGGACAAGAGGAGATTAAGACTGCCGACCAGGCACTCGGGAGATGGCATGTTTAGGCCGCCGACCATGACGATCGGAAAATGGCCGAGTCCGACTACAAGACCAGTCGAGAGTCAGACTATCAAACCAGTTGGAAGTCAAGACCAGTCAGGAGTTGGACTCTAGATCACTTCGAGTTAGAGTCCTAATAGGTTAATCGAGTCAGTCTTAGGTTTAGGATTTATTTTAGAGTCCCACAAGGATACGGCCCACGTTATAGATGGCGTGTCATGTCTTGTAACCTTTATAAATAGATAGCCGCCTTCAAGGTTAGGACTTGGGTTTTGCTTAGATTATTCTGCCATTGAAGTTTCGCCGTAGATCGGTTTGTAGAACCCCAACTTCGAGTACTTCATATTATTATCAGCAATAAAGATTGTGTTTACCTTGTTCTTGCAAATTTCTTTGATTGTTTGCAGGATCAAAACCTTCGTGGTGAGGTCGACTACGTGAAAGCATGGTTGATAACGACTAGATGTGCGGGTATAGCGATTGCAAGGTTACGATCGCTGATCGGAAACCTTAAAACGTGAACGCCCACTCGTCGCCTCAATCGAACATATCGGAAGATCGGACCATTAATCGCATCAAGTGCACATCACATTGGATAGTCTTTATTCGAAATTAAAAACTCATGAATTGAATGTATTTTCACACAAGATTTCTCCTAAATCAATAGCTTTGATTTCTTCACCTTCTAATGAGTCTTCTTCTTTTGTATCATCTTTGAATGTTTCTTTATCTGCCTTAAATGCCCTGTCTGATGAATAATTTGAGCAGTTTGCAGAGGAGGATTTGGCCTTGCTTTCTACTAAAGTTACTAAAGCTTTGAACAATGTGAGAAATAGAAGAAGAGACAGTCTTGTTTGGTGCTTTGAATGTAATAAGACCAACCATATTCATGTCAACTGTCCTAAGCTGAAGAAATCTATAAAGGAAGATAAAGAGGACAGCAAGCGTCCATTCAAAGAAGGAAAGATAAAGAATCGCAACTGTAAGAAGATGGTGCATCGAGTCCTTGCTGCTCTCGATCAAGTTGATATGAGTGATGTGGACTCAATGAGTAATGAAAGTGAATATGAAGGCCAAGGCAAAAAGAATGACCTGACTGGAATATGTCTCATGGCACGTGACATAGTAGGCTCCTACAAGGATAAACTTCATAGTGACGAAAATGAGGTAAAACCTACTTATGATGATTTAGCTCGTGCTGTTGTTCATCTTGATACTAAACTGAGAAAATGTATTAAGAAAGCTAAGAAACATTAACTTGTTGTTGAATCACTCAATTATGAAATTGATAGGCTCAAGTCTCTTATTCCTAATGATGATTCATGCAAATCATGTGATTCTTTACAATCTAAAATTATTGCTTTGAGAGAAGTTCATGCTTCTACTCTTCATAAGCTAAATGATAAAATTGTCAAGAATAAATCTTACTTTGCTATTCGTACTACCATGCTTTCTCGAGTTGTTGATGAATTGTTTGTTACCAAGAACTATTTGAAAAAGATGAAAGTTGCTTTATATGCTAGTCTTTGGTAAATGTTTTGTACTGTAGCAAATTCAAACAACTCAAAAACATCAAAAACTCAACCATTATGAAACATGATTCAACTTCTTGTTCAAATTGCTTATTGCTTAAATTGAAACTGAAAGATACTTATGGTAGAGTTGAACTTTTGCAAAATGACTTGCTCACTCATGAAACATTATCTTATTCAAATCGTCGCAAACAAAAGAACATTGCTGATGTTTGTAAAAATTATGTTGCTTTGACTAAAGAAGTTGATTATCTGTAAAGATCCTTGCAACGCTTTTTAACTGGCAAAAAGAATCTCAACATGTTATTGGATTCATCTAAAATAAGCACAAATCATAGAGAACTAGGGTTTAATGCTCATGCTTATTTTACTTCTCATCAACCTACTGCAATCAAGGTTATTCAAAGAAGTAAGATTGAGGTTAAACCAAAATCAAAGCAAACAGTTTTTAAATCTGGTGAAACCTTGTCAAACTTAGCAACACCAAGTGTAATTGCTTCTGCATCTAAAACAACTAAACATGTGAAGTATAATTGTACACATTGTAAAAAAGATGGACATTTGGTTCAGTTCTATTTTAGACTTGCAAGACAACAGAAAAAGAATAGGGAAAATCATTTGCTAAACACAAGTGGCAACGGTCATTTGTGGAAACTAGTAGAGCAGTCGGGACACAACATTTAAAGTCGTCGGACCTCGGGCTAATCGATGGGTTGATCGACAGTGCCCTATTTTGGTAAAAGGTAAAGGTGACACTAGTTTTTCTCGAGGACCTTTGCCTACTAGTGTTTCTCGTCATGTGTCTCAGTACTAGATTCCTAAATTTCTTTTATCTAACCCCAATACTGAGACCTTGACATCTTCTCGTGTGTAGGCCTCGAGAGCAAGGAAGGAGAACATATGGCTAGTAGACTTCGAATGTTCACGCCATATGTCCGGTGACAAAAATTGGTTCTCCTCCCTCACACGTGCATCCCGATCTAAATTAGTGACTTTTGGGGATGCTTCTACTAGCACCGTCTTTGCAAAAGGTACAGTCAAGGTAAGTGACAAAATTATGCTCAAAGATGTAGCTCTTGTTGATAATCTAAAATACAACTTGCTTTCTGTATCACAAATAATTGATGAGGATCTTGAGGTATACTTTAAAAAATCTGTTTGTAAAGTTCTTGATGCCTCTGGTGATCTTGTGTTTGAGATTTGACGTTTTGGAAGAGTTTTTAATACTGATTTTGATTCACCTTCATCTTCTAAGATTAAATGTCTAGTTGCCAATGATTCTAAATATTTGTTCTTTTGGCATCGTAGACTTGGTCATGTTGGTTTTGATCATCTCACATGTGTTAGTGGTTTGGATCTTATTCGTGGCTTGCCGAAACTTAAAGGTGTTGGTGATTTGGCTTGCTCTTCTTGTTGTAATGCCAAAATGGTTTCTAGCTCACATACTGATATTACCTTGGTTATGACAACTGCACCTAGTTAACTTTTGCACATGAATACATGTACGTTCTTGTCATTGTTGATGATTTCTCTCGATACTCTTGGGTTTTCTTCATGGCATCTAAAGATGAAGCTTTTGATCTTTTTCGAAACTTGGTTCTTAGACTTTCTGTAGAACTCCCGAGAGCACTTAAAGCAATTAGAAGTGACAATGGTACTGAATTTAAGAATTCATCTTTTGAGTACTTTTGTGCTGAAAAAGGCATTAAACATCAGTTTTCCTCACCAAGAGTTCCACAACAGAATGGTGTTGTTGAAAGAAAGAATAAAACTTTGGTTGAGATGGCTAGGACTATGCTTGATGAACATCAGACTCCTAAGAAGTTTTGGGCTGATGCAATTTCTGCAGCTTGCTATATTTTAAACAGAGTTTTCTTGCGATCAAAGCTACACAAAACTTCTTATGAGCTTTGTTTTGGTCATAGGCCTAGTGTTTCTCACTTGAGAGTTTTTGGGTGCAAATGCTTTGTGTTAAAATCTAGAAATTTGGATAAATTTGAAGTAAGATATCAAGATGGTATTTTTCTTGGTTACCCTGCTCATACTTGTGGCTACCGTGTGCTTGTGCTAGAAACTAACAAAATTGTGGAGACTTATGAAGTCACTTTTGATGAGGCTAGTTCGGGTACTAGATCCGATGCAATAGGTATAGGTGCATAGATTTAGGGGGAGGACGAAAGCATCTTTGTTGAAGAAAGTGATGACGAAGACATTGATGTGGTTGGCGGTCAGACCAACGTTCGAGTCAGGTCTGGCCAGCACTTCGAGGCAGTCAAGGAGCAATATCGACCATAAGAAGATGAAGTCTCGACAACTTCAGATGGTCCTCGAGAGATCACTTCGTCCCTCAAAGATGTTGTACAAGACACTTCTCGAGATGTTTCTGCTCCTTTGCATATTCAACGTCAACATCTTCCTGAACAAATAATTGGAAATCTCTATGAGCGTGTCACTCGCTCCAAGTTTGCTTCTTCTGACTCTCATGCTCATTCAGCTTTTGTTGCTTCTTTTAAATCCAAAGATATTTCTCATGCTCTAATTGATGAAACGTGGATCAATGCCATGCATGAAGAACTTGAAAACTTTAAACGCAATAAAGTCTGGAATTTAGTTGAACATCTCAAGGACATAATATTATTGGAACTAAATGGGTTTATTTTGAGGGAGAGTTTGCTTTTTCATTTGTATCATAATGCATTCCTGTTTACTCTTGTGCATTGTTTTTATTCCGAATAAAAAAATAAAAAGAAGAAAACATGGAGCTTTGATTTTTACCTTCAATCAATCTTTGTGCTTGCTAGCAATATCTTGTGAATTTGATGGATCACTAGTCTTGCTTTTATGTTATTTAGTCTTTTTATGAGTCTATGACATAGTTTTTGAGGGATATGATGCATGACACATAAATATTCAAGTGAAATATAAAGAAATATGTTATGCTAATCTAGTGGCTAGTTTGAGTTGAAAAGGCTTACACATATTCTAGCTGTGTTTATTTCACCTTGATAGTACTATAGCTCGTGCAATGTCAAAACAATCAAAAAGAAAAGAAAGTGTGCAAAAGCACAGAAAGTTCAAAAAGAAAAGAAAGTGTGCAAAAGCATAGAAAAATCTGCATTCATGAAAAATATTTTGCCTAGGTCGTCTCATGAGACTACTTATCATTGCACTTTGATATGAACTTGGAGATAATCATAGATGACTAGACCATTGAAATGGGAACTACTTGTGTGTGGAAGAACCTCACAATAGGTCGTATGACTGAAGCTCAAGTGGCTCCATCTGTCTCTAGATCAGTGGTCGTTGTGTTGAGATAGGCACTTGTGAAAATTTCATACAAAAGTTGCATATATCAAATTTGAAATTTTTAATGACTATGAATTGCACTTTTAAGAGCACTAAGCACTATTTTGGTTTTGTGGACTCAGCTAAATTGTGTGTGAGGTATTTCTCTTAAATTGGTCCTAGTGAAAGCCAACATTATAAATCATTGAAATCATTCAATCTTAGTGCTGATTTGAACTTGAGAATTGTGCCTTAGTTTCATCTTTAGGCTTTTAGACTTGATTGTTAGCTGGTTGGTCTATCTATTTCATTTATGTTGTAAACCTCGTTACGTGGATTGCTTTAGGTACACTTCAAAGCTCTCAAAATCAAGATATAAAAAAATAGAGTTCTCATGATGATTTCTCTCTTTTGCTTCACTTGATGAAATCATTGTCAAAGGGGGAGAAATATTTAGGGGAGAAATTGGGGAGAAATTGATTTTTGATAAAATCATTGTCTTTTGCAATCAATTTTCGAGGGAGTTTTCTTTTTCATTCTTTGAAAAACCTTAGGGGAGAAAAACGTGTGCTTGTGCTTCGTGCTTTTTAAAATAAAAATTTCTTCGTGCCTTTTAATGGTGTTTTAATGGTGTTGCCAATGTGTTCATCAAGGGAGAGATTGTGAGATCATGTGTACAATCATTGATTTATGATAAACAAATTGATTTTGATCTTGATATATGTTGAACAAATTGATTTTGATCGGTTTGAGTGGTCGAGCTCTTTGGTCGAGTTGTCGAGCACTCTTATCGAGCACTCAACACATAGCACTTGAGAAATTCAGCCCTCGAGAGTTTTCAGCACCCAAGAGATTTTAGCACTCGGGATTTTGGATCACTCGGATTTTTGATGTTCGAGTTGGATCATATGCGTTAAATTGTTTATTCTAAAAATACACAATGTTTATGATTGAAATGTTTGAGTTAGATTGGAAAGAATTGATTGGACTAATTGAGTCAAGTTGGAAAGAACTTGTGCTCAGGAAAGGGTTTCTTGGTTTATTCATGTGCAGGCATTGCTTGAGGGCGAGTCGTGATCGATGACGGGATCGGAGCTAGGCTCGGGGAGGAGTTGAGGCTCAGAACGGTCGAGGTTATTATGTGGAATGCTCAGGCTAAAGGATGCGGCATGTGAAGATGAGGTTTCCATATGGCGTACACGGGGATGTGTACGAATATGGAAATGAGGCAAATTCAAAAGGAGTTAGAATTTGTTAAATTCGTAGAGATATGGATTCCTAGTTGGATTAGAATTCCAAAAGTTGTTATTTTTGTGGCTCATGGTGGCAGCCGTGAGGGACTATAAAAAGACTAGAGGGGAGAGCAGAACGCATCATGGAAAAAAAGAGAAAATTAGGGTTTAGCCTTTTGCTGTCCATCTAGGGCTTTGTTCATGATTTGGTGAGGGCTGCTTTGGATTGCACCTTGTAAACACTCTTATGCAATCGTTTGGTGATTTCACTTTTACTTACGATTGCATCGTTTTGGTTAATCCTGTGATTTCACTTTTACTTACGATTTAATTTGAATTGATTCATACAAAACCTTGCTAGGACATTGAGGAGCCATGGTGTATACCATGGGGATGATGAGTGATTGTCAACGGGGAAAGAAGACGTGATGAAGGAATGGAGATGAAGAAGCCTCGACCGTGATGGAGTTCGCACGCGACTCATGTACACGGACGGACGTCGGTCGGACAGAAGGGTCGCGAAGGCGTACCGGTCCAATCCGGGTGCGTGGAGCTGAAGTGGCGAGGGAAACGGGATCCATCGTGGTGTCGACCGGTGCGACTCAGGTACACGGATGTTTGATCGCCGGGCTGAAGAGCCGCAGGGTCGGAACGGGTCCAATCCAGGTGCACGGTGCGGAGGTGGCAGACGCTTTGTCGGTTTCGGCTCAAAACCGTCAATCTACCAGAAAAGCGTGTTCTCCGTTAATTCTAGCGGTGTCGTAGTGGCTACGAAAAGTATCGGCACCGAATAATATCTGTAGGGTTAATTTACGTTTTTGCCCTATGGGTCGGAGTCTGTAGCGAACCTTCGTGAAGAGGGTAATTGAGTCTTTGTATCGGTCCATGGCGGTTATATAAGGGCTAGCCATCCCTTGTAAACTTTGAGGCATTTTGAGCTAATTGAAAATTTGAATTTGTCTCCACTTGTATCTTCTTCCTCCTCAAGCCAACTCTTCTCTCTCTCCACCAGCCAACTCTCCTCCCTCTAGCCCCAGCCCCGGCCGGCCAGCCATCTCTCTCTCTCTCCGGCGGTGTGCAGGAAGCAGTAGGGCAGC
>KE371682.1:285400-311454 GCA_000418225.1 Zizania latifolia | reverse complement strand
TAGTCAGCTTGGATCAATTACCTTCTGTGAAATTTCATGAAGGAATGCACATAGCTTTGTGATTGTAGCTCTAACATTTTCTGGTAGAATACCCTATAGTGCAATCGGAAGCAACTGTGTCATCAGCACGTGCTAATCGAGAGACTTTAGGTGTACGAATTTTTTTTCATTCATGTTTATCAATCTCTTTATATTGGAGTAGTATCTAGACGGGACCTTCACACTGTTCAAGCATTAAAATATGCTTTCCTTCTCCTCCTTACTAAGTGTGTAGCTGGCGGGATGTAAGTATGTGCCATTATCTCTTAGTTCCGAGTGTAGATCAGCTCGCTGTTGCATATCTTGCAAGTCTTGCCTTGCCTATAGCATATCTTTGCCTGACCCATATACACCTAGGAAGCCTAGTAGGGTGATGCACAGATTCTTCATGAGGTGCATCATGTCAATTGAATGACAGACATCTAAGTTTTTCCAATAAGGTAGGACCTAGAATATGAACGTTTTTCCCACATTTTTGCGTTTTCATTTGTACTCTTTGTAGGTTTGGTACTAGTACGGCCCTTTCTAAGTACCACTTTTAGATCCTTCACCATAGTGAATGCATGCCTCCCATTATGATGAATAAGCCTGATACGGTGCTCCGCCGCCCCACCGAAATGCTTATATTTCTTCCTTAACAGGTGATTGGTACTAAGAAATCTACAATGACCCATGTACATGACTTTCCTACAATTTGGCAAATACATGTTTTCGGTATCGTTCAAACACTGGATTCATGCCTTGAATCCCTTGATAGTCAGCTCTGATAGGTTACCAAGTGCAGGCCAATCATTTATGGTTACAAACAACATAGCTCGTAGGGTGAAGGTCTCCTGTTTGTACTCATCTCATACACGTACACCATCATTTCATATCAATAATAAATCATCGACCAATGGTTTGAGATACACATCAATGTTGTTGCCAGGTTGCTTCAAGCCTTAGATAAGAACTGGAATCATAATAAACTTTTGTTTCATGCTTAACCAAGGAGGAAGGTTATAGATACATACAATCACAGGGCAAGTACTGTGACTACTGCTCAAATCACCAAAAGGATTCATGCCATCCGTACTCAGGCCAAACCTTATGTTTCTTATGTCATCTGCAAAGTCTAGGTACTTTCTGTCAAAATTTCTCTACTGGGTCCCATCAGCGGGGTGTCTAAACATTCCATCTACCTTATGCTCTTCTTTGTGCCATCGCATCATCTTAGCATGTGCTGCGTTTGCGAACAAACGCTTCAACCGTGGTATTATGGGGAATACCACATCACCTTAGCGGGAAACCTCTTCCTATGACGGTCTGCACCAACGTCACCAGCGTTGCCATGCTTAATCTTATATCGCGATGCACCGCACACTGGACAAGCATCTAAAGAATTGTACTCCTCGTCACGAAAGAGAATACAATCGTTGGGGCATGCATGTATCTTTTCTACTTCTAATGCTAAAGGGCAAACAACATGTTTTGCCTCGTATGTTGTTTGAGGCAAATTATTACCATCTTGAAGCATATTTTTAATGAGCCATAACAACTCATTAAATCCTTTGTCGGACATACCATTTACCGTCTTCCATTGCAATAGATCTAGTATCGTACGTAATTTTTTCTTTCCATTTTTACAATCCGGGTACAACAATGTCTGGTAGTCCTCTAACAAGCGTTCATACTTTTTAAGGTCCATTTCACAATCAAAGTCATCTGCTACATCATGCAATATCTGTTCAAGGTTATCGTCTTCCGCAACATTGGTATCTTCATAGTCAAAGCCTGGAATGTTGTTGTCGTCTTGTTCTTCATCGTCATCTTCCTCTATAACACCATTTTCTCTATGCTTCGTCCAACAAATATAATTAGGCATGAATCCCCTTGAGAACAAGTGGAAGTGAATGGTACTTGTCTTGGAGTATATCCGCAGATTTTGGCAGTCTATGCATAGACTACATGTGAAACCCAATGGAGGATTTTGGGCCTTGGCTGCTTCGAGAAAATCACGTACACCGTGATTGAATTCTACGGAGCGGTGGTCAGCGCCGTACATCCACTGCCAGTTCATCTACATTAACAAGATTATAGCCCAATTAGATTATTGAACAATAATTTCACCATATTTCTAGATAATGTACATTGATTAAGAACAACACCTAGGAAAAAACAACTAGACGAATTAACAATGCTACAGGAATCAAAGTATCACATTTCACAAATCTGCCCGTACGTCCATCTAGATAATGGATCACATTTCACAAATCAAGCAGCAAGTTCATCTTATAGTAAAGAATGGAGCTACTAACCTTCAGGCACCCGCAAGATCAAAATCACCAAAAATAATTGAAATTTCAGCAGCTGCTATAACCTCCACTCTATTCCTCTCTGTTCGATCACTGGCATATCACAAGCTGCAGGAATCAAAGTATCACATTTTTCACAAATTTGCCCATACTTCCACCAAGATAATGTATCATATTTCAAAAATCAAGTACCAAATTTATCTTACAGTAAAGAATGGAGCTACTAACCTTCAGACACCTGCAGGCTCAAGATCACCACAAAGAATTGAAATTTCAGCAACTGCTATAACCTCCTCTCTGTTCTACTCTGTTCGATCACTGGCACATCACAAGCTATAGGAATCAAAGTATCACATTTCACAAATCAAGCACCAAGTTGATCTTACAGTAAAGAATAGAGCTACTAACCTTCAAGCACCCACAAGCTCAAGATCACCGCAAAGAATTGAAATTTTAGTAGCTGCTATAACCTCCTCTCTATTCCACTCTGTTCGATCACCGGCACATCACAAGCTATAGGAATAAAAGTATCACATTTCACAAATCAAGCACCAAGTTGATCTTACAGTAAAGAATGGAGCTACTAACCTTCAAGCACCCGCAAGCTCAAGATCACCGCAAAGAATTGAAATTTCAGTAGCTGCTATAACCTCCTCTCTGTTCCACTCTGTTCGATCACCGGCACATCACAAGCTACAGGAATCAAAGTATCATATTTTACAAATCAAACACCAAGTTGATCTTACAGTAAAGAATGGAGCTATTAACCTTCAAGCACCCGCAAGCTCAAGATCACCTCAAAGAATTGAAATTTCACCTCTCCTTGCATCAGAAGCTAGCTGGCGGTGCTAGTGAGGAGCCAATTTATACTGTTCATCATGATAGTATCAGATCAGAAAAGCACCCAACACTAATAAAGAGTTTTAGTACTGGGTTGGGAGACTCTCCGGTGTCATGTTTATTATTACCGGTTGATATCCCCACCTAGTATTAAAGCCCAAGTTTTTAGTATCGGGTTGGGAGACCCTCTGGTGCCATATTTATTAGTATCGGTTGGTATCTCCACCTAGTATTAAAGCCCAAGTTTTTAGTACCGGTTGGGGATGCTGACCAATACTACTAAGTAAAATACCAGGCGGTCTCCCGACTCGGTACTAAAATTGTTTATTAGTACCGGTTTTACCTACCCTTGACTTTCTCTCCATTTTTTGACTGTTGCAGGGGACTTTTAGTACCGGCTCGAATTAGAATCGGTACTACAGGGAGTGGATAAAAGCCCACTTCTCTAGTAGTGTCAAGGAATGGTTATTCATGGGCATGTGTAGAGGAGTAGACAAGACTAAGTTAATTAGGGCTTAAGACTTATTTCCTTTAAGACTTTTTTAGAATAGTTTTGATAAGGATTGTGCATTACTACAGAAAGGCACTTTAGTGACGGGCATGTCCCCCGTCACTCTTATCATATCAGTAAAGTCTAATCATTAGTAACGGGTAAACACCCATCACTAAAGGGTCTCTCCAGGTCCACGCCACGTCCGGCATGACCCCTTTTAGTGAGAGGAGAATATGGTGACCCGTCACTAAAGGTCAATCTATAGTGACGGGTTGTAACTTACACACGTCACTATTAAGAACATTTAGAGACGGGTCTCATTGGCTTCCCGTCACTAAACGGGGTCATACCAGACGCGAGTAGACCTGGAGGGACCCTTTAGTGACGGGTATTTATTTAGACCCATCACTAATGTTATGGTCATATTGTAAAAAATAATTTTTTTAGACTGCATCCTGAATCAAAGCCGGGATTTGGTAGCCAACATTGTACATTGCAAACAACACATAATTCATCACAGAATGACATCAACACAAATTGTATTGCAGAATCAAAGCATACATCAGAAATTGTATTGCAAACATTACATATTTCATCAAATATTACAAGTCAGATTACATCACAAGTTCACAACCAATGCAAGAAACATTAATGCGAGCTTTTGTAATAGAAAGCGCCTCCCGGTTTGAAGACATTGTCCATAAGGAATGATGCTAGCCGTGAACGGATGGACTGCAAGTCAGTCTCGCTAAGATTACCTTCAGGTATGTTGAATTCGTGCAAATTGAGTTTTTTACGTTAGTCGATGTCTACATAAGTGAAACATAAATTCAACACAGAAACGAAGTACATGATAATATCTTACGTTGGGTGATTTCAGATCCACTATCTTTAGGGCCAACATCATATGGTGTACGACATAAAACCCGCATTGGTTTCTAGGAGATTGAGTGTAGCACTGTTATGGAAATACACGATTAGTTTGGATGACACATTTAATTTTGAAAAGGCAAACATTTAGAGACTTACCGGTACTACAGTTTTATGCACCAACTGTCGACGTTCCATTCCGTTTGATGTCCTGAGACCGATACCGAAAATTCTGTAACGAGGTACAACAAAATTGAGTTAAGCTTGAACAGGTTAAAGGTTGAACTTATAATAATTATAAAGTGAAGAAAACCTTACTCATCGATTATACTTCTGATTACCGAGAAGTCCCTCTCGGTGCGGTCACCATTCGGTCCTAACAGTCTTGCCGAGTCAATGTACCATACAATGTTTCACTTGGGGGCGAAGAGTAGGACATAATGTCCATTCAAGTGGTGTACGTCCATTAAAAATTGATCTCTTGTTTATGCAATTGGAGAGTAACTTACTTACGTACTCGACGCATGACTCTCTATCATTCGTGATGATTGACATTGCTAATGGTTGTGGGTCAAGAAATTTGAATGGTCGCTTCTTGCATTCTTGCCACATTAGCCTGCAGATATAAAAGAGTAATTAATACCACATAATTACGTGTCGACTTTAATTGAAAGACTAGGTTAAGTGACTTACAATGTCCACCACCGTAGCAAGCTGATATCGAGAGCGTCCATATTGAAAAGATCATATAGATCCTCGAAGCAAAGCAAAAAATAGTTGTCGCTGGTCTAGAAATTATGTTGCTTGTACACTATAGTAACTGATGATTTATTATTGTTACAGCCATTTAGGTAGAATGCATGGAGGTCCATTATGGCTTGCCCAACCTTCCTTAGCTGATATTGAGGGAGCAGAGCCTTGCCAGCATGGTACGTAGGGTTTGCCTGGGTCTAGGTGGACACCACAATAGGCTTCGTAACTTTTTTAGACTTTCTGCCAGCGGTCTTTTTTGTTTTGGTCTTTGTGACCATTGGCTTCTTGGGAGATGGCACAACAGTGGCACTTTTAACTTGCTCGATAGGTGCAGGAGGATAAACAGCAGGTGCAGCGAGAGGTTGAGCAGGAGGAGGTTGATGAGCAATAGGAGGTTGAGGAGCAGGAGTTTGAGCATGAGGTTGGCTTGCCGATGTCTCGGCATCGATAAAAATATCCACCCAGCTCCATTGTACCCTTGTTAGATATGCATCGCGTAGCATGATGATTTTGTTATTCGAAGGAATAGGCAGTGCGATGTCTTTCACGTTGGGGTGCACAAAATTGATAGACACCACTGCACATCCCTCCCTTATTGGCACGTTGTGTAGCTCTTGCTGATATGGGTAGACCATACCCCTTGCCACCTCAATCTAAAACCCCCAGGCTTTAAGATAAGCTTGCACGGGGTTAGTTTAGTTAGCCGGTCAATCGTGTCTTCCAAACCGCTGTAATATTGTGGGGTCACTTGTGGTCGTTGCTGCTCGACCTCTCTTGATGCACAGCTGCTCTTTCTGACACAAGCAGGGCTATCCAATGTAGCTTGATCTAGAAGGACAATACCCTGTAGAGCTAAGCTCCTCGCGATATCTGCATATAGATCCTTCTTGATTTTCTGCGAGAGCGCTTCCACATCGATTCCCCCGACCCTTCTTCGCTTCTTGTACATGTCAGCATTGTCCGAGAAATCATGCTTCTAGACTTGTGAGCTAGAGACGCCCTGCACATGTTAGCTCATCCTGCTTCCGTACAGCAGTGAAGGATCCTTGTGACGCCTGCAAGGCCAAATCTCTGACCTTCTGAGCCACTGACGTCTCTTCGCTCGAGGTTCATGTGACTTCACCGCTTTCTGTCAGTCTCCCCGGGGCCCTTAGAAATAATTGCGCTCTGCCGGGAAATTGCTGCCATGAATTTTCTTTGCCCTCACTGGCCATCTTGGCATATTTGGCCAATCACTTATCTTTCTTTCCCATATAACCAGTTGTGCCAAGGTTGTGGGGTAGCTTATTCCTAGCCCGGAGCTCTTTCTTGGTAGAGATTTCTGCCTTGAACTCGGCTGAGCTCTTCATGTTAACAAATTGGTCATAGTCCTCCTTTTTTAGGTACGTGTACTTTTTGAAGGGCTCGAGGTCTTTGGCAATAAAGTTTGAGACAAGACTGCTTTTATGAGACCTCCATGGCTTTGATATCATCTTCGTCATAGTCCTTAAAGCTATCGCCTTTGTATTCTCGAGAAACTCGAGAAAATTATTGATCCCATCGTTGAAGAGTGCAGTCTTCTACTCTCGACTGAGTTTGTCGAACTTCCTCAGGGTCAATGGGACCCTCTCCCGTATAATAAGTCCTGCAAGCTTTCTTAGCCTTTGCAAGGCCGCTTTATCTATTGGCAGGCCATCACCGTCGACCGCCTTGACGGTTAGCTTGTCCGTTGGCTACTTTGCTTACGTCCTTAGCTTCTTGATTGCTAGCTCAACTTTGTCGGTGGAGCTAGAAGACCCGGCAGAGGAATAGGCAGACATCTAAACATTAAGAGAAGAGAGATCTTAATGTTTCATTACAAAAAATGTGCGATCGTACGACGCTAGACTTTGGGCACTAATAGGCAAGGATAGGTCATAAATCCCATCCAGGGATGTGCGGCTTGCGTAGCTGGACCTCGTGGTCCCGTATGGTTCTAGAGAGAATTTTAGCAGCATCTTCCCGCTGTTCTCCAAATACACGTCTCGACTTAGGGTCGAGAGGGTTGTGTATCTGGAGAACAACAGGGAGACACCACCGAAACTCTCTCTGGAACCATACGAGACCACGTGGTCTAGCTACGCGGGCCATACATCTTTAGACTATCCAAAGTACGTGGATAATTCAGGAGTGTCTTCCTATAAATATGACCGGGCACATATTTATAATCCAACACTCTCGAACGGGAGACGACGTAATCGGTTGCGTGACTCTAACTTGTTTTTAAAAAATTTGTTTAGAATGAGGTAAGAAGCAGGAGACTCTTGAAAAAAATAAATGAAATAATATGAATACTCTGAATACAATGAAAAGTGAGTACAATTTAATAACCATAGGAATGTAATGAGTACAATTTAATATAACATAGAACATTAATTTAAAAAGTGAAATAAAAAGAATATAATGAGTATAATTTAATAGCCATAGGAATGTAATGAGTACAATTTAATGTAACATAGAACATTAATTTAAAAAATAAAATAAAAAGAATGTAATGAGTACAATTTAATAACCATAAGAATGTAACATATTTCTTGATTGCTCTTAGATGTCGGGCTGCCAACTTAATGACCTCCTCACCATTAGCCTATAATTAATTCACATGTGTGTGTGACAACTAATTTATTAAGCAATAGTACTAAGCAATAATAGTAAGCACGTAATGAAAGGCACGTAATGAAAGAACATTGCATGAACAAAATATAGGAACATAATGAGAGATCATGATGTGAACAAACTTGTGAAAACAAAAAAATAAACCTAATTGTCATACACATCCTCATACTAATAGCATCATCTTCATTGAGCAAATATTTTATAAATTATCCACAAAGCAACATATTCACAAATTATCCACAAAGCAACATTATCACAAATTATCTACAAAGCAACATTATCACAAATTATCCACAAAGCAACATAATGACAAATTATCCAACTCACAAACCCTAGCCATGTCAGAGGAAGAGGAGGAGGAGGACCTTAAGAGGAGGAGGATGCAACCGAAGTGGCGGCGAGTAGGGTCGACCACGCGCGACGGAATGGAGCACTCAACGGAGGCCACGCGTGACGGAACGGATGGCGGAACGAAGGCCATGCATGATGAAATGGACGGCAGAACGGAGGCCACTTGGGACAGAACGAATGGCTGTGATGGAACAGAGCACGGTGGGGCCAGCGAAGAGCACGACGAAGGCGACGGCGCTAAGAGGCTAGAGTTAGGGTTGAGCAAAATAAAAGCGTGCCGATTCACTTCGGGGCCCGTCTATTTATAAGTGGGAGTCATCAGTGACGGACGGTAACACCGCCCGTCACTAATGACTCTTCTTAGTGATGGGCAGTAGTTATCACCCGTCACAGATGATCAGTAGGCACCTAGCACAACACTTGTGCGGTCACCTATAAAAGTGACCGCACAAGTGTTGTGCCGACTGTTGAACGACGCCATGGATCATCTTGTGTGGGATGAAGCCTGGTCTAACGCGTCCACAATGCTTATCATCAGTGACGGTTATCCCTAAAAAGACGTTACTAACGGTGGCCTTAGGATTGCGGGGCACTTTCGTGACGCGGATAAAATAACACGCGTCACTAAAGGTCATATCCTATAGTGACGGATGGTACCGACATCCATCACTAATGGGGGTGCCCTCTTTAGTGACAGATGGCAACATAACCCGTTACGATAGGTGTGACCTTTAGTGACAGGTCGTACCGTGACCTGTCACTAATGGAGGTACCCCATCTTTAGTAACGGGTGAGACTATAATCCGTCACTAATAATACAGAATTATGGACGTGTGTAAAACAGTCCGTCACTATAAATGTATTACTGACGCGCGTCATTGATTCGTCAGTAAAGCTCCGTCACTAAAGACCATTTCTGTGGTAGTGATGATTAAATTAGTAGTGAATTATTTGCTAAATAAAAAAATTACCAGTACTTAGAGAAATGATAATATTCTAGGAATGAACTAATAATCATAACCATATGAAGACCTAATTATCTGGACAACTAGCCCAATTTTATACCTATACCCTTTGAAGTTGTTCTAAATTACCCGTAAATTGCTACTCGATATAAAAACAGTTGATATTTTATCATTCGCTTAAGAACATAAGTCTTTTCACTATTAACAGAGGATAATCAGTCTGAATACTTAGGTTTGACAAACGGTTTAAATTAGTCACCGGCAAATTACTCAAACAACTATATCATCTAATAATCCGGATTATATTATAATCCAGACTATTTTAAACTATTCTAAATGATCTAAAATTATGTTAGAAATTATGAAAATCTAGGTTCTTGAACCCTAGACTCCATGAAATGGTGGCTTCGCCCATGTTCACAGGTGACAGGATAATCTATCTCCTCAATTCTATAAGTACTGATAAACCTATTATGCAAGTAGTTTATAGTCCTTTGGTTAGGCAAAACATGGTTGTGTCTGGCAAATGATGCAGTAGCGTGTAAGAACAACTTAGTGTCTATCCTACTCCTTTGTTACTCTATTTTATAGTAAGCTTAGTTAAAAAATCAACTACAATGTCCTTGTTATTTAAATTACTATTTTGGTTAGCTTCTCATCCTTATTTCCGGACTTCCTTCTTCTAGCAAGGCACTAGGACTTCTCATCTCCTTATTAATCTATTTTATATCAAGTGTAGTAAAAAATATAGCCATTGATAATTAAAATATATTGATAAAATATAGATAAAATCAAATAGAAAGCCATATTTAAGAAGGTCACTGGATTAGACGGCAAAATAAAAATCCAGCTTGAATAGAAAAGCTTGTTATTGCTCTGAATAGCAAGCCACGAATAGTAAGTTCAGTGAAGTTACTCTAAGTCCTGCTTTTTTCCATGCTCACTCGCTGATAATTGCTTAATGAACAAAGTGGTGATGTTTTGTGCGTTACATAATCCAAAGCTTTAACCACCCTGTGATATTGACTTGGCGAAGACAAAGGTTCGGCGATCGATTAGTAATACTAGTCATCAACCATGTATTGCACGATCTCTTACTAATAATTACAAAACTATTAATTAATTAAATATCAAGTTATACTTAATTCAGAACATTAATTATAATTTTTATGATTTAATAATTATGAAAATTGTAATCAATAAATATAAAATTGTATTTGATTATAGATATAATAGAATAGATGTGTTTTTGGTAGAGCCCACAAAGTTAAAAGCTAGACTAGTACACAACGTAAACATGATTAAATTTTTGGATAATGGATCCTTCTAATCCAATCTAACTCATCTATTTAACGATTAAATATTTTTTTGGTTAACATGAAAGCTCCCTCAGAGTACATAATTAGCATAACTATAAATATTTGCACAGGCAGGCTTGATGTTCTCATCGATCACCACCATCCAAACTTGTTTTTCAAGCCAAGCAACAAATGGTTGTGCCAAACACAGGCATGAGGTATGTATGAACCGTATAGTCAACATACGGTTGAAATAAATATATGTATTCCATTCTTACGTATTAAAATTTGACCAGTTTTATACAAATTATATCAATAATTATAATATCAAAATAGCTTTATTAAATTGATCAGTAAAATTTTTCTAATATTATATTTATTTAGTCAAATAACTTATACTATGAAATAGAGGCAATAGGCAATATTCTGTAGTTCAGAAAAAGGTAGTAATGTTGCGATTTCACGCATGGTTAACGGCAATGTTATACAGGTGACGTCTGATCCGAAAAACCCATCTGATGCACCCACAAATATCGATTGATCACGTACGGAAAATGGACACGGGAACACGAACACTTGTGAGGGCAAGAAGTAATCGATGGAATGGTGAAAATCCCAAGTCCGAATCTGCTATTGCTGTACACATTGGATATTTGGATGCACACAAAGGGGCACCACAAGGCTACTCAGTTGATTAAGTTGCCCGAACCCGAGGCGGTTCATGGGTCGAGGCGGATGGGCAGCACCGTGCTCCGCGAGCTCCGGCCGAGCCCGAACGACGACAGTAGCCGCCGGAACCGCCCGCTCGTCTCGCCGGCGCCGGTGCTGGCGACGTTGTTGTTGCTGCTGCTGCTACCGGCCACGTTGGGGCGACTCGGCCCAGCCTCCGAGCCTGCTGCAGGCTGATCCTTCGGCGGCTTCCGGCCGAGGTCGGCAAAGAAGCAGTCCATGGAGAACGACCGCCGGATCGGCTCCTGCGTGGCGCCCCCGCTCTTTGGGAACCTGCACGAGCTCCCGTGACCCATCCTCGCAGCGGCGTTGATGCGCCTCTCGCCGGCGAGCTCCCGGCTGGACGCGTCGTGCTCGTCGCGGGCGAGGCTGACTGGGCCGGTGACCACCGTGCGGCAGAGTGGGCAGCTGACGTGGTGGTGGAGCCACGTGTCGATGCAGTCGATGTGGAATGCGTGGGAGCAGCTCGGCAGCATCTTGAGCCGCTCGTCCCGCACGAACTCTGACAGGCATACGGCGCACTCCTGCGCCGACCCCGACGACGACTTCCCGGCGCCGCGGCGGTACTTGACGATGGGGAGCGCCGCCACGACGTCCGGGTCGAGCCCGCCGGCCAGCTCGTCCTCGTAGTCGGTGAAGAAGACTGCGGACACGCTCTCCACCGCACTCTCGCGGCGGAACAGGCCGGCCCCCGTGCCGCCGCCCGCGCCACGGAGCCAGCAGCGGACGACGAGGAAGTAGTAGATGGCGAGGATGAGCGAGGTGGCCATGAACCCGATGGCGATGACGATGGCGATGGGGAACCCCGCCGACGGGCTGTCGTACAGCGGCGGCGAGACGTCCAGCGGCGCTATGGGCGCTCCTGCCATGCCCGCCACATCCATCCCAATGCTTCTGAGCTTCGCCGATTGATCGGGCTACTGGAGCAAGAAACAAATAGGAGGCGACGGCCGGCGAGTAGGGATTAGCTGATGAGCTGAGGCAGCGTGAGGTTGATCTCGTGAGTGATCCAAGGAAGCGAGCTGCGGCAGCCTGCAGATGCAGGCTGTATCGATCCTGTATGTACCGGGCGGCGAGTGCGCGTGGCGTCGCGACGGCTAATAGAAAATGGCGCCACGCCAGCTGACGAAAGAGGACTAGGCTCTTTATATGGGTGGGAATCGCAGGGCGCGCGCCATGGGCGACGGCGACGGCCGAGCTACGCGCGGTGCGGTGCCCGCGGGCGATGCATCATGCATCGTGCGTGGTGGTGCTGATTTGGTCAGGTCAACTCGATCCCACGGCCGTACGTAGCCGACGCGCCTGCTGTATTGGCGTGCGCGTGAGTCGTGACGTCTAGGCTTCCGCTGTCCTTCCATGGTGATGGAGGCATCAGGCAACTAGCAAGGCTTGGGATGAAAGGAAAGGAAAGGAGAGTACAACACCTCTTGCTCCCGGAACGATCCGGTATTCCGCTGCAAGGCTGGGCCCATCTGTCAGTCTGCTCTTTGATGGATGCACAAGGGAAGCAATGCATACCGTGACGTATGATATGTTCTATCTAATGCGGCAAATAAATATGAAAACTGGAGCCGGAAGCTACCGTGTACATTGGATGTAAAGAAAATATATGTATCATGTATCTGGTATGTATTGCTTTCTCTACGCATCATGTATCCCCCAATTTTTTACCCTCTTGGAAATTGATACATATTCTATAAACCAGGGATCTCCAGAAAATTCTGATGTCTTGTGCTAGAGATTCTGCTGTGAATTTTAAAGTTGACAACCCATTTTTTTACATGTTAATTTGTTTTTTAAGTAGAAACAACGGGCTCTGATCTGACCCAAAATAATATCTTGCCAAGGTTGTAGTGTACGCATCAGTTTAGTCTACAGTTCGTCAGATGATGTGGAATGGTTGTCTGATTAAGAAATGATTCCAGAGTGACTCTTTGATGATTGGGCGAAGAGCAACCATGTCGTCCCTTCCTTGAAGATGACTGTATTCTACAGTATTATTGTGGCGCTAGATGTAGTTGTTGGGCAAGATTATTTTCACATATACATTTATATGATATAATATCATATCACTGCCACTGATTTCTTTTTGTTACACGTACCTGCTATCTCGTTTGCTTAAACATATACTTCCTAATTGATGTACTAGTTATGTTAATGTGGAGTTAACAAAAAGTAAGAAAGGGGTACAAACACACATGCTAGATTTAGATTTTGTTAACTGATTTGTGAATTAAAAGATATATATGTTAGTCTTAGTAGATGTATATATAATCAATAAAAGATAACACTGATTTGTTCTTTAACATCAGTATCAAAACATTCATGACATAATGTTCCTCCTCGTATTCCGTTGTATGTTTTTTCGCATGATCCTGAAATTGCTCCTGCTAATGTTTAATTTGTCGAACTAACGCGTTGGATATGCCCTAATCGATATGATCGTTTATATCCTGGGAGACAATAGGGTATCCCTTAGATGGGCATCGTTACTGATAAGACGCTGTCCTTGTGCGATTTATGAATTCTTTAATTGCTCAAAGTCAACTTTGGTGAGAGCTAGCTGCATATGATTGCACAAATAATCCATCATCAGTTGCTTTTGAAAAGTTTTTAGTCTGCGGTTCTGCATGTTGGCGAGGGTGCTGAGTGATTATCTTTTCTTCAGACAGATGTCGACTAAAATTTTGAACTTTTGCTACTTTCTGAAGGCCTTTCATTGATTTTTTATCCCAGTTAACAGAAGAAATGATTGAGCATGATTACCGCAGAAATTAATCAATGAAAAAGAATCCTAACCTGCATGAGCTTTAATGGGTCGTTTTGTTTATTCCTAGTAAGCTTGCACAATATCTAACTCGAGTTGCACAGTGAGGTCCATGTGCGGCTTATGGGCAATATATATTTTCAGAGCCCAAACACAAAGACGCAAGTTTCAGCGTGTTTTCTTTCTCTTCCTGGTTTAAACACAAAATCGAACATGTTTTGACAAGTGGATTATATATTAGAGACGTAGTTGTTGAGATCGTTTTCATAGCCAGTTTGATACGACTCTAATTCTGAAATTCACGCTGGATCTACAGTTTATATAATAAAATAAAATTATTTAAATTTTTATTTTTAGTACTAAATAAAACTATACAACTCAGTTCAATACCCTTAATCTATTCACAGCTTGAAATCTAAGATTTTTTAAGCTAATTGATCAGCTCTAACATAGTCAGTGAGAAAAAAACAAAACAAGGAACAGTTGAATCTGCTGCACCAGAGTAAACCGTACAAGAACAAAGGCTCCAAACCGACCTGGAGAAGTTTTAAAAAAGGAGGAATCCAACCAATAGTTTCAAGATAAGGAGAATGCAGATGCACCTATACCGATGATCACCAAAATGACTGGCTAATATTACATGCGGTCTAAACCTGCAGTCGATCGCAATCCCACCTACAATGGATCAATTCAGTTCATTTTTGTTGTCTCCTTGGACTGCCAGGTGCCAACCCACCACTTTGAAAAATTCATTGACACATGCAAATTAATCTCGAAAATTCAGATTAACAGCTAGTTCAGTTTGGTATGACAGCTAGCTAATTACGGGACTATCCCTAATTCACTATTAGTCGACAGAAAGTTTCATCCCCTACTGATGTATCGATGTGTACATTCAACTTTTTTACATTCTGTAGGTGAAAGTAATTGTTCTTATGTTCTACACCCAGTATTGTTTGTGTTGTCGGTTCAGAGCAAAACGATCGGACATTTTCACAGGCTAGACAATCGTTCTCCTCCCGGTAAATATCATCGCATTCGCACCGAGTTGCATACTTGCATTACGTTCCGTTTCGATAAACAATATTGCAAGCTGTCCCAGGAAATATCTGCCGCGTGCGCTGGTCATCGTCCTGGGACATAGCTACCGCTTGCGCGCTGGAGGAGATTTTCACCCTGTGTTCATGTGCACCTATTTAATTATCTCTTTTTAAATACGAAATAGATAATACTTGTAAATTATTCTTGTCGACGACAAATCTCCGGATGAGAGTATCAAACGCTTGATCTAACACTAAGAGCTTTGTCATCTATACGGTGTGTATTGACTTACGTCTCTTGGATCTCATTGTTGATGATGGAATGTGGATGACATGACCTCCCCCCTCTAAGCAGTCCTATACTTATACCCAGAGTCATATGTATCCTCGTAGAAGTTGAGAACATATTGAGATTAAGTCATGCATATCTGAGTAGGCACAACAAACTTAACGTACTCAGACTCGCATTCTTCTAGTACCTGAGAAGTAATAATCATTGATTTGGGGATTAGTTTCTTATGATTTAAGTTGTTTGATATTTTTGTTAATCTATTCCTATGGACAATGGATATCCCATAGTTAACATGGGACAGTAGTCTAGAACCCTGTTTCGAATAAAAATGAGCGTACTTGTGGTCAGACATCTACTTGGAAACTCGTTTGTTCGACTATCTCTAATAACTGATCCAACAAAACCAATCCATAGGTGATGCTTAGAACATTATGGTCCCAAGCAAACAGTCCACCATCGACATAATCCGGCCAGGAGCTGAGCTTATCGATTCTGACTCTAATCTAGTGTCAATCCCATGAAAGAATCGATGGATCTTTAAGGTCAACCTCGAGAAAGTGGACCATATGGTCGTCGCATAGTGTTGATGGTTCGGAGACATCACCAATGAATATGGTAGCACCTCTTATATATCTTGTGTCAACCATGATGGTCATATCACCAATTAGGAGATTCACTATCTCAGAATTTGTCAGGGCAGAATGGCCTAGAGTGAATTAGTCGTAGAAGTTTTCATCAGAGAAATCACACTTGGAGACATATCTTGAAAATCTTGATCATTAGTACCCTAACTCGCATGCCAACCGTCGATGATAAATCAGCAGACGGTACTACAATAGTTTCATGTATATCTAGTATTCTTGTTATAATGTGTTTGATATGATGACATTATGCGCAAAGAGTTATATATAGGTTTGGGCCCTTTTTTAGGTAATAACATTATGTCCTGTGCAATTGTATATGTTTGATGATATAATTATCATGAATAAGAAAAATCCATAATACAAATGTACCAGAAGAGCATATCGTCCAATCGACAAGACATAGTCAGGTGACCAGCGAACATTGATTGTTGGCAAGAGTCTCAAAGGCTTGATTGGGCATGAGGGCTTCGTCAATTATCGAGTATGCGTTGACTTGTGTTGCCTTGGATCTAATCATTGATGTTTGGATATGGATGTCATGACCCCTTTGGAGGTTGTATACTTGTACACAAAGATATATGTATCTTCGTAGGAATTAGAAAGTGTCGTTACTTAGAACGGCAGTCCTCCGACGGGGTTACCCACAGAGGTAGATTGATTCGGTTTGGGGTAGTTTCTGTGTTCGTGATCCTATGGTTGCCTCAAAAACTAAGTGAGACAGACAGAATTTAGACAGGTTCAGACCTCCCTGAGGATAATAACAATAATCCTGTATGATAGAGTATGCGCAAGCAAGTGTGATTACAAAGCTCTCACGCGCGTAAGCTGTATGAAAGTATAAGTGTCCCCCCTTTGAGGGAGGTACCCCCGACTCCTCTATATATCCCAGGGGTCGGGAGTTACCATTAGACTTTAACTCCCCCAATTAAGTCCCTTTATAGTGGTTAAATCACCAGGAATCGTGGGTTAATAACCATGACATTATTTGCTATCTTTACTAGTCTTTTAAGATCAGTGGTTACGTTTTTTATTGCCAGCGATTAAGTGTATGGGCCTGCTGTTGCCTTCGTCTTCCGAGTCCTTGTATTAGGGATATTTCCCGAGTCCTCGACATGGGGCGTCATCCGAGCTTCCCTTTACATCTTGCTGACTGTTTTGCTGCTGACCACTGGTCCGACCTCTTTTAAGGTCGTCTTCAATGTCTTGCCTGTTGACCCCTTGTTCTGTCCGACTACCCTAAGGCGACTCAGGAGATACCCCGGGGTCATCCCCTAGACAGAAGCCCCGAGCTCTTTACGGTCGAAGGGCGACAGCCGTTCGGGTGGAGTCAGTAGGCCGTGAGGAGAACAAAAATGAGCTTCTTGATGAATTCTTTTCATTTATCTGGTAGGTGCACCGGTTTGGTGCACCTACTGGGTGTAGCCCCCGAGCCTGGAGTCTGGTAGAAGATTAGGCTTCAGGGTCCAATATATTGCATACTTTAATAAGACGAGTTGTTATTCGCTCGGGTGTCGTTGGAGCGAGGAGGAATCCGAGCCTCTGGGTGTTCAGGAGATCGGGCGTCGTTGGAGCGAGGGGAGTCCGAGCCCCTAGCCGTTCAGGCGATCGGGCATCATTGGAGCGAGGGAAGTCCGAGCCTTCGGGCGTTCAGGCGATCGGGCGTCATTGGAGCGAGGGGAATCCGAGCCCCTAGGCGTTCAGGCGATCGAGCGTCATTGGCGCGAGGGAAATCCGAGCCCCTAGGCGTTCAGACGATCGAGCGTCATTAGAGCGAGGGGAATTCGAGCTCCCGGGCGTTCAGGAGATCGGGTGTCATTGGAGAGAGAGGAATTCGAGCCCCCGGGCATTCAGGTGATCTGGCATGGAGCATAGGCAATGATTCAAGATCGATCTTAGACGTCTCTTCGCATCCCTACTTCTTCGGCCATCCGATACGTCTCCAACGGTTGGCTGCGGTGTTCAAGGAAGTTGAAGTTGTTTGGGTGATGACGTGGCCTTCCATTCGAAGCACGTCCCAATGCGGATGCAAAGAAGTTCAAGAGATCGGTCCGTTACTTCTCCGTCGGCTATAAATCATCCTCTTCGTCTTTCTCCCATCGCACGCTTTTCATTTGCATCCAAGCTTTTGCCTTCTCCTTCTTCTTCCTTGTGCCAAACTTCTTCTTACGTTGGCTTCCCGTCGTCCCAGCCACCATTGCAACTACGTACTGTGCTTCCGCAAGGCGCACCGCTTATTCAACCTCAAACCCCTCGCTTCTCCGTCAAATTCTCCGATGGCTTCATCCAAAGACACCATCGACCGCTCCACCGAGTTCCACAACTCCACCTCCTCTAGCCGGCGCTTAAAGTACCTAGAGAAGGCTGGTGTTCTCCCGGCTCAGACGCTGGCTCTTTGGCGTTTGGCGGCTGTTCAAGTCATTCCTCCTCCGTGGGCTCGGATTGCTGGTGCATCCCTTCCTCCGTGGACTCCTCCACCATTACGACATCTTCCTTGTTAATCTCAACCCTAACTCCATTCTCCACATCTCCATCTTCATCCACCTTTGCGAGGCCTTTCTCTGCATTGAGTCCCATTTTGATCTCTTTCGCTATTACTTCTACCTCAAGCCATACTCCAAGAAGGTAGTCGGGGGGCGGACTCTAACTCTGTGACAAGAAGGCCATAGAGTACATCCTTGTACCCGTCCCGACCTCGAATAAGGGCTGACACAGCCAGTGGTTCTTGTTAGGATCCACGAGCCAGCCCTCTTCCTGGAGCTCAATTGCCTCCTGACCTCGGCACAGACCTGGTCGGACCGCTGCAGTTTGGAGGATCAAGGTCCAGTTGACGAGTTGGTCCGGATGGTCGCTAACCTTCAGAAGCAGCGGTTGATAGGGGTCATCATGGCCCTAAACTTCGTTCTCCGTCACATCCAGCCCTGCAAGAGCCGGGCGCAGTCGGGGTACGACTACGAGGGACGGGCCGATCCCTCCCACGAATCTCTAGAGGCGCTGTCTGTGGAAGAAGCCGAGGCACGGATGCGGGAGTTCTTCGTGGCAAAGACTGAGATCAGCAACGAAGACTGCCCGAAGGCCTATCGCCTCGCCAATCCCCGACCGGAGGTAAGGCGTCGCACTCGGCCTTTTTTGTATTTCGTAGTTGTTTCCTTTTTGCCTTTGCGAGATCACCTGTCGGGTGTCGGGCATGTTGTTATTCATTGTAGAGGCAAGACGCGTTCTGTTCCCTTGCGCCGTTGCCGGAGCAACCACGAGAGGTCGGCATGAAGGACATCGATCGGGTCGATGGCCCGATCAGTAAGAAGAGGAAGGAAAAAGCTCCCTCTGCTCCCGTAGCGAAGAAGCCACGGACGACGGTAACATCGAAGGGCAAGCCTAAGGTACCATCGTCATTTTTGGGCGAGGCCGACGCCGAGTCGAAGACGTTAGAGGGAGGCCCCATCGATGCCACGGTGGTGGTGGCGACCTCATCCTCCTCACCTGTTGGGTTATGGAGAGGCTACGCTAGCGCTTAATTTCAAAATTTTATCTCATTAGCTTAGGAACCATGCGTGTAATGGAATCATGGATCATTACCTTAAGCCTCGAGACGCGCTTGGGCAGAGAAAGTAGAGTCGGTGAAGCGTGTCCTCGAGCTACTCCTCTCGGCTCCGTTCATTCGTCGGTGACCCGATGATGAAGACGACACAATCCTATGATCCGGCGATCTCCACGGGAAGAAGACAAGCACCACTATTGGAGTAGTGCCTCTACGGTATCCACGTGTCCGGGGACAGGATCACCTCGCGCCGACGTGCTAGCACCACTCGCGAGATCCGAGAGATCGATCACAACCCTTGCAATTGAGGAGAGAGGAGACGGCTAGGGTTTTGTCAAACCAACATCAAGCAGCAGCCTTTTCGTGCTAGCCCCTTCTCTCTTTATATAGTGCCCTGTCACGGGCCTTTAATCTGTATTAAAGCCCAACAGATCTAATCTGTTCACATGGACCGGAACTTCCGGTTCTAACCGGAACTTCCAAAAATAAGCTTCTGTATCAAATTTATTTTGACCCAGAACTTCCGGTCTAACCGGAACTTCCGGTTCATCCAGGCAGGCCCGAAACTTTCGGTCCAACCGAAACTTCTGGCTCCTCTAGAAACCAAAACTGGGGCTGGCCCAAAACTTTCGGTCTAACCGAAACTTCTGGATGCTCCAGAACCCGAAACTTCCAGCCTCAAGCCAAAACTTCCAGTTCCCCAGAATTCTCTTGGACATATTTCCATCATCTCCTTCTCCACCTCGACCATCGCCACCGCCAGGGGAGCCATCGAGCGAACCCCGACCGGTGAAGAAAGTGGCTTTCTGGAAGTCGGCCAAGTAATTTTTTCGTTCCTAAAAGCATATATGATAATATAGAATTTCATGTTTTAACTTGTGCATTTATTAGGCTGCCGACTCTGGAGCCTGAGAGGGACAAGGTCTCCACCGCAGGGGCGGTCAGTGGTGTCGATGCAGGGGCATTGGTGATCATGCCGACCACTGATGCGGGCTCATCGGGGCCGGCAGCGGCTTCGGGAGGTGTCAACGCGGGGGCGCTGGTTGTAGTGCCAACCCCCGACACGGGGTCGTTCGGGCCAATAGCCACGCCAAGTGACGCCGACGCAGGGATGATAGTGGTCGACCCGGCCCCTGATATAGGCTCATCAGGGCTGGCTGCTACTCCTACTGCTCTGGCCATGGTGATCGTTCCCCCTGCGGATACTCAGCCGAGTGCTGTGCTCACTGGGGAGGATGTAGCGGCGATCCCCCAACCGACTGAGGCGTCTGTGGAGTCAGGAGATTTGGTACCTCCTCCTGGCCCGAACGATGTCAAGCGGGACGAGGAGGAGTGCTGAGCTCTCCTGATCCGACTAGGGCTTGTGGCAGACGTAAGTCATTCTAGGACTTTGTTATACCTATACTTATTGAATAACTATAACTGACTGAGTAATATCACAGCGCGTGTTAGGGCATCTAGCCGACCATGTGGACAATTTGTGCCAGTCTGGCACAATGGACCAGGGGGCAAGCAATGCTCGGGTCCAACAATTGGAAGCCCAACTGGTTGAGGCCAACGCTGGGCGAGAGGCGGTGGAGAAAGAAGCCGCCGACCTCTACACTTTGTTGGATATCCAAGAGTTTGGTAATGATCACGCACCTTTTGTTCCTTACCATCATATTCATGAAGTCATTCTAATTAGTTCAGTCGATAGACCACCATTCTCTTGGGGTACAGCTGGAGACGGCGATTGGGCTCATCGAGCGCTCGCAGAAGACGGCGGAGACAACACTTGGCAAAGCCAAGGAGGCCAAGAAGAAACACGTCGAGGCGGTCAATGAGTATAAAAGTACGGTCGGCCGGTACATACTTCCTCTTGAGAATCCGAGTACTCATCTTAACGTTTTCGTTGTGTTGCAGAACTGCACCGGCGCGTTAAAGCACAATTCAATGACTTGAAGGCTCGCCTGACTTGTGTTCAGGCGGACTTCGACAACTGTCGTGCCAGTGTCGAGGCGTTGTTGAAGATGGTGGACGATGAGCCAACGTGTGTCGACCTGCTCTGAGGGTGGTTGCATACAGCAGCGGCACACACGCTCAAAATTGTCCGAGTGCTATACCCCTACACTCGGCTTGAACACATTCGTGAGGGGTGGCCGTTGACCGTTGAAGAAGCTGACGTGGAGAAGTACTATGCTGAGGTGAAGGAAACATCCGATGTGCTAATCCAAGACCTAGAAGTATTCTCAGAAGAAGCATCGAAGTAGTATATTTTGATATGTAAAAACGTTGATGTAAATATAACAGTTTTATTTTAATTGCAATGATATTTGGAGTTTTATCTGCATGTTGTGCCCGATCGCCCCACTTGTTAATTCCCGAGTGCTTGGTATAGCCTTATTCGTAACATAGGAAAACTTAGCCACGTACACGTATATTGAACCGTGGGCTTCACAAGTCTTTGGAAAGGAACACAGAGGTGATCGGGCGACAAGTGTAGCGAAAAGAGATCATAAGGAGGTGAGTTTGACGAGCCTCCGAGCGTTCGGCATTTTACCGACAATACCTCCCCGTGGAGTAGAACGGATACCAACTTGGGATGATCGGTCAGAGGAACGCCCGACCGATCGCTAGAGCTAGAGCGGGTCATAGACTCTAGGGTAAAGTGACAACAAGGGGCGAGCACTCTGGGGTCGAGCGGGAGTGGGACAAAATTATTGGAGAAATGGAACTATTATTAACCCAAGATAAAAAAATACGTTGCTTATAATATCAGGGGTAAAATCGGCATAATGCTCGATGTTCCAGGAGTCGGGGATGCGCTGTCCATCTTCCCGAGTTAGCCGATAGAAGCCTGGCCGAGTCACCTTCGAGATAATGAACGGCCCCTCCTACGGGCGGACAACTTGTGGGCACTAGCCGTAGACTACACTCGGCAAAGGATCAAGTCTCCGACTTTGAATGACTGACCGCGTATGTTACGATTATGATATTGGCGAAGTACTTACTGGTACCGATCGGACTGAATCATTGCCGCCAATCAGGCTTCCTCTAGGCTGTCAATGTCTTCTTCTCTTATTTGCTCGGCGGCCCCCTCATCATAGTGTTGAATTCTAGGGGACTCGTGGAGCATATCCACAGGTAGAATGGCCTCTGACCCATAAACTAGGAAGAAAGGAGTCCGATCGGTAGCTCGGCTCGGTTGAGTACGAAGTCCCCATAAGACAGCCGGTAATTCACGTAGCCACCGACCGCCATACTTGTTGAGAGGGTCGAAAACCCTAGCATTCAAAACTTAGATAATCATGCCGTTGGCTCGTTCACATTGACCATTCGCCCGTGGATGTGCTACCGTTGCGTATTTCACCTCAATGCGCCGATCTTCGCAAAATTGCCAGAAATCATTTGTGGTGAATTGTGTCCCAAGATCGGTGATGATTTGATTGGGGACTCCGAATCGATATGTAATTCCTTAGATGAAATCCATAGCCTTCTTCGTCGTGCAAGTCTTGAGTGACATGACTTCGATCTACTTAGTAAACTTGTCAACGGTGATGAGTAGGTGATCATAACCCTGTGGAGCTTTCTAAAATGGGCCGACTATGTCAAGCTCTAGCATGCAAATGGTCACAAGGGTGGGATTGTCTGAAGTGCTTGGGCAAGAAGATGATTTTGCTTGGCAAAGAATTGGCACCCTTGACATCTTCTGATAAGTAATTTGGCGTCTTCGTTAGCAGTCGGCCAGTAGAAACCTAACCGGAATACCTTTCCCATAAGAGTTTTGGCTCCAGCATGATTCTCGCACATTTCTGAGTGCACCTCTTTCAGGATGTCGGACCCTTCAGATCAGCTGACATATTTCAAGAGCACCCAGGTTGATGCGGCTCGTTTATATAGTGCCGACCCCACGATGATTTATTGTTTGCATCACCGGGCGAGACGAATAGCCGAGTCTTTATCTTCGGGCAATTTGGCGGTGAGAATAAAGTCGATAAGTGGTTGGCGCCAATCCTCTTCATCTTCGGTGATGACCAGATGGATGGCTTCCTCTTGTCATTCGGGGATTCTACTTCTTCAATCTGGACCGACGGTTTTTGGATTTCCTGGACAAATACCCCACTTGGCACTGTAGCTCTAGAAGATCCCATCTTGGCGAGGCAGTCGGCGACTGAGTTCTTGTCTCTAAGGATGTGGTGAAACTCAAGGCCAAAGAACTTTGCTTCGAGATTTTGTACTTCTCTATAATAGGCATCCATCTTTTCATTGGTGCATAACTAATCTTTATTTACTTGGCTGATAGCCAACTTAGAATCTCCATAAACCATAAGCAGCTTAACCCTGAGTGAAACAGCGATATGCAGGCCGTTAACGAGTGCCTCATACTCGGCCACATTGTTTGATGCTTTAAACAAGAGTTGCAAGACGTATTTCAAGCGTTCACCTTGGAGGAAATTAGGAGAACCCCTGCACTGGCTCCATCAATGCTGAGAGAACCATCAAAATACATGACCTAATGTTCTACGATCTCAGCTATCGGTGGGAGCTGGATTTTCGTCCATTCGGCGATGAAGTCGGTGAGAGTTTAAGATTTGATCGCTGTTCGGGGCTTGAAGCCGAGGGTGTATTCGCCCAATTCAACAGCCCATTTAACAATCTGAACAGTTGTGTCTCGATTATGGAGGATATTGCTGAGTGGGTATTCTGTAATAACGTCCACTAGGTGAGACAGGAAATAATGCTTGAGCTTCCAAGCGGTGATGAGTACAGTGTATAGCAACTTCTAGATCTAAGGATATTGGACCTTCGATGGTCTGAGTACCTCCGATATGAAGTATACTGGGCGTTGTACTGGGTAGGCGTGGCCTTCCTCAGGCCGTTCGGTGATAATGGCGGTGCTGACCACATGAGTCATGGTGGAGATGTAGAGAAGCAAAGTCTCTTCGGGGGTTGGCGCAACTAGAACAGGCGGCGTGGTGAGAAATCTTTTGAGTTCTGCAAAAGCTTGATCTGCTTCCGGAGTCCAGGTGAAATCACCGTCTTTCTTGAGTAGCTTAAAGAATGGCATCCCCCACTCGCTGAGTCAGGAGATGAAACGGCCGAGTGCTATCATGCAGCCCATGAGTTGTTGGATATTCTTGACACAGTCGGCTTAGCCATGTTTATGATTGTAGATATCTTCTCGGGATTGGCCTCGATCCCACGGCTGCTGATGACAAAGCCATGTAGCTTTTCGGTCGACACTCCGAACACGTACTTCTCTGGATTGAGCCTCTATTTATACTTCCGGAGGTTGTCGAAGGTCTCCTGGATGTCGGTGATTACTTAGCCTTGATTACGACATCATCCACATATGCCTTCACATTACGCCTAATTTAGTTGGCGAGACAGCGCTGTATAGCACATTGATAAGTAGCCCTGGCGTTCTTGAGCCCAAAGGACATTGATGTATAACAATAGGCTCCATATGAAGTGATGAATGATGTCTTCTTCTGGTCTTTCTTCTTCAAACTAATCTGATGATATCCCGAATAGCAATCCAAGAAACAAAGGAGGAAACTATCGGCTGTGGAGTCGACCACTTGGTCAATGCGCGGCAGAGGGAAGGGGTCTTTTGGGCATCGCTTGTTAAGATCAGTGTAGTCAATGCACATCCTCTATTTCTCATTTTTCTCATTTACAAGGATCGGGTTTGCTACCCAGTCGGGATGGTACATTTCTTTAATTGAGGAGCCATGGTGAATACCATGGGGATGATGAGTGTTTGTCAACAGGAGAGATGATGGAGAGAAGGATGAAGATGAGAAGTCCTCCGAGGGGAGGCATAGTGACTTGTCGTCATGGAGCTCGCGTGTGACTCAGGTACACAAACGGACGTTCGTCGAACACAGAGGTCGCGAGGACGTGCCGGTCCAATCCGGGTGCATGGAGCAGAAGCGACAAGCGTACATGATCCGTCGTGGTGTCGACCGGTGCGACTCAGGTACACGGACGACCGACCGCCGGGCTGAGGAACCGCGGGGTCGAATCGGTCCAATCCGGGTGCATGGTGCGGAGGCGACGGACGCTTTGATGGCTTCGGCTTAAAACCGTCAAATCTACCAGAAAAGTGTTTTCTCCGTTAGAGATAGCGGTGTCGTGACGGCTACGAAAAGTTCGGCACCGAATAAATTTCTGTAGTGTCATTTTACGTTTTTGCCCTGTGGGCCGGAGTCTGTAGCGAACCATCGCGAAGAGGGTATTTGAGTCATTTGTGTTGGTCCATGGGGGCTATATAAGGGCTAGCCATCCCTTGTAAACTTTGAGGCATTTTGAGCTAATAGCAAAAATTCAAATTTGTGTCTCCATTTTACCTTCTTCCTTCTCAAGCCAACTCCTCTCTCCCCAAACTCTCTCCACCAGCCACCTTTCTCCCTCCTTCTCTCTCCCCCACCGGCCTACCCTAGCCGCCAGCGTGCAGCAGACTCAACGTGGCGCGGCGCGGGAGCAGAGGCGCGGCGTGCGGCGTGGAACGCGGCGAGCTTGCGGTGT